>CM024638.1:5357075-5599342 GCA_014182715.1 Eucalyptus cloeziana
TGCAAAAATCTTGAAAAGATTTCAACACCTAGAAGAATTTCAGCCTCAGAAATCAGTTTTACGGGCTGGTTTTCCTCTTGATTTTTCACTATTAAAACACGTTGAAAATAGAACAAAAATACATCTAGGATACTTACCTTGCTTCCTATTTTCTTTTTCAAGTGGTTATTGGCCGAGAAAACCAAGAAATTATCCTCGGGGGCCCGGGGAAGTTGGCTTCTTCAACTGGAAAAAGGAGATCTGCAAAAAAAGAACTGATAACGAAGGTTTTCATCGACTTCCAAAATTAAGCTTCAGAACCTCTTTTGTTAGCCAAATTAAAACTAACCCAAACTATATGTATTCTAGTTTGGCTTGTAAGTCATGGATTTCCTCATTTGTCTCTCAAATTTCTCAAAAACACTCGCTTTCCCTCTCTAGTTGAAGGTTTTGGCCCGCTAGGAGGGTAGATTTCGGGGGAGCTTTAGGAGGCCTTCCCGATCTCCATTTGGGACGTGCAACCTATGGTTGGAAAGATCTTTGAGTGAAGTTTCACTCTCTAGTTGAAGGTTTTGGCTAATTTTGGTTGCAAGTTTGTAAAAATTGCACTTTTCTCCCCGAAGGTTGATTTGGAATTTTTGAGTTTACTTTTCTGGAGTTGCTTTTGGAGGTGTTTTTGGAGGACGACCATAAGCTCTCCCCTCTCCCTCTCATCTCCTCTCTCTCATGACCTGAAAGAGCTTTCTTCCGTGATCTTATCCACTGAATTAGAGGATTTTTGGTCGGTCTTTTGTCCACCTACCAAGCTTGTCAACAGGGCTATTTCAACAACTTTCTGACTGAGCCAAATTTCCACTCTTGCAGCTGTTAAGTATCCGGACTTTGCTGCGACTTTCCCGTGCTTTAAGCAGCTTATCCCTGGCTAATTTTTGTTCACTTGTACTACCAATAATGGTCTTCCATCACGTGCAAAGATTAAGCTAAATGGGCGGCTGAGTGGGATATGGTGGGGCCACCAATATGCCTACTTAACAGCTTCGAATTGAGGCTAAACCGTGGGTTGGGTTTTGGTAGCTCGTTTGAGTGCTTTAATCCATCAATTTGGCTGTGGTTTTTGATCAATTAGCAAGCTTATATATATTAGTTTAAGATCTTGACCAGATTTTGTAATTGCACCCACCCAATTTTGCAAGAAAGTCCCTCAAAGTTAGCCATTTTCTTATCCGAAAATACCCAATTCAAGGCAAATTTGGTCATTTTGGCCCAATTTGATTGATTCGACCTGGCCCAAGTTCAATTTCAACTTAATTAGTGACCAAGATGATGATTTAAGGGTTCGGGCAAAATTTTGCAAAATTTGCGAATAGGTCCCTCAACTTTTGAAAATTGCATTTTGACCCCCAACTTGCCATTTTAATTCCAATTTGACCTCCTAGGCTTGGCTAGTCACATTTAGATCATTGGCCCCAACTTGCTTCTTTTTTTCTTTTTCTTTTTCTTTTTTTTTTGAAAAACATCTTCCATTAAAAAAAAATTATACTAAACACCTAGATAATATATATGGAATAATTTGACAAGAAATATTTTTGTGGAAAAGCAAGTTCCCATTTTTTTGGAAATGATTTTTGGGCAAAAATTTAGGTGTCAACAGTCTCTATTACTCTCTCAAACAAAACTAGAAACTACTTTATCACAACAATACAAATCTCAAACTAGATCACAAACCCAAAAAATCACTATCATTATCTACTCCAATCAAAACTTAGGCAAACATTGCTCATGAAAATTCATCAAAACAAATTGAGATCACTTTAAACCTATCACCATTAGCCTTTCACAATCCAAAAGAATTACAATCACTTAAAAGGATAAACAGTGAAATTGTCATAAAACTATCCCCTTCCTCTATAATAGTAAAGCCATCTACTTCTGTTATTTCTGTAACATCACAATCTTCAGCCAAATCACAATTCATCACCAAAAGCCAACTTGAAAATTTCATGGTAGTTGAAAGAGATTTCCACAATGAAAACTCAAAGGTTTATGCAAAACACATTTTCCCAGAAATTTGGCATTACCAACCAACTAATCTGTCAAAATCACAAGCTTATTATGAATAAATCCTTATTGAAATCAAATCTGTCACATTTGAACATTTTGCATCATTTGAAAATAAGAATAACATCATTTATTCAATAGCCACAATCTTCCAAGCCATACCTCCAGAAATGTGGAAACCCAGTCATCATACCTAGTTACGATTTGATACCAGATTAACCACCAAATTACCATATCTTCCGACCTTCACTTATTGCGAGTAGGGTACTAAGAATCTTGGTGGAATGCTTTTTTTCGCCAAAATAATGATGATCATCACACTTGGCTTTTTATTATTATTTTAAAACATATTTTAACACTGAGCAATGACCTTTTTTGTTTCCAAAAGTGATGGAGTCATTTTAGCCTTGTCATTGAAAAATTATCTCAATAGTTTAAAAAAGCATGAAAATCTTTCACACCCATTTCAAACCAACCAATCATGAATAACATTTTTCAAATCTTATGCATTTTTTTTTTTAAAATTGCCTGGGAATTTGATTATAACAAGCCTTCTCATCCTTCACACCCCCCTCCATCTACTTAGAAAATTCAAGATTAAGTGGTGGGACAATTTCAAATTCACAGAAAATCTTTTTGAGGAAGTAGTTTTGAACTAGTTAAATTGGCAAAATCACAAATCTCGTGATCACAAAATTACTAAATTTTTTCAGTAAAAATCACTGGCCTAAGCTTGTCTAGCTGCCATGCGGTCACTAGAAGAATATGGGCATACATTGGCAAAACTCATGGTGAAATTCCCAATCACAAAGCCACATTCAAAATCTCCAAGTTTCTCTGATAATGATCAATCCCATCATAGTGGCAGTACTAATGAAGATGATTGCTATGGAATCAACTTGTCAAATGACGATGGGGAAGAGTAGAGGAAATTACTGATCACCAATTACCAAAAGAAACAAAAGACGAAAAAGACAAAAAGAGTTTTTCAAAGAATAACATCATTTTCCTTTTTGAAGAAAGAATCTAAAGATGCTGTTGCAGAATGAGACTGAAGATGCTGCTACAGAATTCGTCTAAAAGCAAAAAAAAAAAAAAAAAAAAAAAAAAAAAGGTCCAAGCCTTGCCTATAAAAGGGAGCGCAGAAGAAGGAGGGGCACCACTTGCCTTCAACCTACTTGCGCTCTTGTGCTCTTGCCTTGCCGTGTCTTCAAAACCTCTTTTGATCACATCCTTTCACTTTCATATCTCCTTCACTTATATTTTTTCCTAAACACTTGTAATCACTCTTGATCACTTGTAAACATATTTCTGATCACTTGTAATTATCTCCGATCACTTGTATAAGCGTGTAAGTTTTCTTATAACTTAATAATATAACTAACCAAGTTTTGGTTAGCATTATTACTTCATATTATTAGTCTTTTTTTACTTTTGTTTTAAGTGAGATCTCTACACGTGAGTGGATTATCACCCTTGTAGAAGATCACATTTTCTTTTATCACACATACCAGTGAGATCTCTACTTGAGTGTGGATTACCGCCCTTTCGTGAGGTCACATTATTATTATTGTTCACACAAATCAGTGGGATCTCTACTCGAATGCGGATTACTGCCCCTGTGTGAGATCATATTATTATTACTTTTCATATAATTTTATGATTGAAATAATAATTAGTTTAATCTTCATCTATATTTCATTTCTTCACCTGATTCATTTCATATATATAGAAATTACTTTACGTTATTTCTTATCCTTTATAATAATTGACCCAAACAAATGTAGACGTTTTAATCCATAATCACTTAATTATACACACACACACACACAAGAATAGATGTTGATTTGAACAAGTATTTGATCGACGATCCATTAAAAAACTAGGCGGTGGTTTTGTATGGTACTAACCTCGTTTCGCTTGCTAGCTTGTGGATTACAAACTGAACAATTTACTGGTTTGGTATACGAGAATTTAAGTACTGAATTTTAGGCGTTCATAATTTTAAGCATGGAGGATGGAATAAAGAATTCGGTTGACCATAAATGGGACTCAGTCATCGTATATGACTAATTTGATACGTCTTATCAATATCATTGGGGAAATATTAACCATGGTCGCTTACGTCTTCAATTGAAATAATTCGGCAGTTGACTCCTCACTTACCCCATTAAGTGAGTTTCAACTACGGGTAAATGGTTCCAAGTTTCGTGTATATTTTATCTAGAACCTATCCATTGAAACAGGTTCCTCATTTTGTAGAATTTGAAACTTATCCTGAAACGTAAGACCTACCTTGTCATAGGTTCTAGGATTGGTTCTAGGGTCTACTTAGGTTTTACTTATATTATTTATTGAACAATTGTAGTGAATTATTCCTTTTAATGATCATTACTTATTGGTAAAATTCATTGTCCACAACTTATATTTAGACACACGAAAAATATAAAATATTAACAAAGTAAAATTTCAGTCATAAAATGAAAGCTTAGACAAATGGTTCAGGATTATATACTTATCATCGAATGTTATGGAATACCGAAGGATTGCGCCAAGACGTAGACCAAGAAAAATATTAAAACTCATTCTAGGTTCCATCCACCTACTTAAAACCTAAAACCTACTTGTCAAAATAGATTCCACAATTTTTGGAACTTGATTGCCCTATTGGCCACTATTCTCACATGGAAGGGAGAGGTGGGGAGTTCAAATCTCCACCTTCTCAGAGAGATTGATGTGGAAGTGATTTAGTTTCAGATGTGGATTTCGACTTCCATGCCTTACAAAGAGATAGAGAAAAAGTATGATAATAAGTGTTCAAGTAGGAGTAGAGTATGATGGACAAAAAAAAAAAAAAAAATGGAATTTGAAACTTACCTTACATACGTTAAAACTTGAAACCGGATAGATTCCCATTGGTCTGGTTCTTCGACTTTAGGTTCTATCTTGAAATCATGCTCATTCTTAGTTTCAACTAAACTAGATACATTTTAAATTGATACTATTCAGAGTTATCGAGCGAATTTAGTCTCTTCTAAATTGTTAAATTTCGAATTTCTGATACTTCATTTGATTGTCAAGCAATGTGTAGAGTCTGATAAGTGTTGAGCACGTTGCTGACCCCGCATAAATTCTTCTATATTCGTTCCAAGACGGACCTAGGATGTTACTGTTTGAAAATGGCACGATATTCGAATAAGAATTCCGGTTAGGTTCACTACAAGTGGAAGATATAAGTTACGCTTCCGCCATTGAATAGTTGATCTGCGAATGGATTCGATCTTAATTGTTTCTACGTCATACGTCATTGACCCGATTGTTAAGGGTTAAACATTTCTTTATACCCCAAATAACAATCCATAAATTAACGACATTTTCTATGCCCCAGCGACTTAAATTTTGCCGAAAATTTTCGGCAATAGTTGCTATAAGAACGTAGACGGAATCCTCGTCGCCAGTAGGGGACGTGAACATATTAGGAAGGGAAAGCGGTGACATTGACGTGTAGTGGATTTTTTATATTGATGAAGTCAGCGGTAGACACGATAAATATCTTCCTCTATTTAACGAATTTCTTGAAACTTGGAATTTAGTCGCACGAGCAAGTTCTTCGTAAATCACTTGATCGAGAGAGATAATCATTTTGGGTGGGGGGGGGGTGGAGAACAATAGTCGATGTTTAGTGGTGATTAATCGGGGGTCAATTTCTTCCACGTTGACAACCTTGCGCTTGGAAAGATAATACCTTAAGTTACGTACTCCGACCAATTAGGGTGCACTGACTGTTTCCCCTTTACATCACATTTCCGACTTGAGACTATTTCGGGCAAAGGTCACACCCAACAAGGGGAGCCCTTGCTGGGGCTCGGTGGCGAGGCTAGCTCGTCTGGCCATGGCCAGTGGTCAATAGCTGGTCATTGGCCAAAAAAAAAGAGGAAAGAAGGAGAGAAAAATAATAATAATAAATAAATAAATTATTTAAAATTATCTACGTCGGATTGGTTGTGTCGCGTAAATTATCGGCATTTACATCAACAATATCTGCCAAAATTAATTAGAATGACTAAATTGGCATTAAGTCAAATGTTTAGGACTAAATTGACACTAGTTCAAAATGTTTAAGACTAAATTGGAATCATGAAAGATTTATGATTAAATTGGCACCAAGTCAAAATGTTTAGGAATAAATTGGTATTATTGTAACAGGTTTAGGAATTTTTTGACAAATTTCCCCTCGATCATGTGTATGAAATGGTCTTTAAGAGCCGGTGCTCTCCTTAATAATCCAACACCAGTCACTCCTAAGGCCGCAAAAGAGTTTTTGAAGGTATGATTCGCATCAACATAAGAGTCTTGCACTAGTCGTGAAATTTTGATCGACTTTTTTTTCTTTTTATTTTTGGTGTTAGAGCTATAATTACTCTTAGAACCACTTTAATATACAGATTCAAGATAGGTGAGCCCATCGCTAGTCCCCCGCTAACTTGCCAATAGATTATTGCTCTCTCCCCCATGAAGGCGACTCCTACCAAACGGTCCTCGTGATTGTCGTTTGACCTTGAGAGATTCGAACTCAATGACCTCAGCTAACCTTGAATTTTGAATGCCAGATAGATGTCTTGAGCACAACACCTTGTAATCTTGATGCATGGCAAGCCATCATGATTCTTTTCTCTTACACTTAGGAACAAGCTGATTTGTCGATAGACGGGGCCCTAGATCAACCCGACGACATTTCATTAGAAAAAAGCCTAGTTGATGGAGTAGGCATCGCCTATAGGTGGGGCTTATCTCATCCAACAGCGCATGCGAGCTAGATTCGATTTAAGATTTTGTTGTTTTTTTCTCAGAAGGATCACCCGTTGCATGGTCTTTCCACATTGCACGGGTAATGGTTTTCTTCATTCTTAAATTGATTTATGTTGCATTCTTTTCTGTTTAGGGCTGAATTAGTTCCAACTTAATTATGACCACTTATCAGCCCTCCTCTGATCAGCCAGATAAGAAGCGCATCATAGAGGAAGTCATCTCCCTTAAAAACGGCATGACAGTGGCTAGCTCTTGACATACGGTCCAAAAAACCTTATAAAGACATGCATGCCCTTCGCACTCGTTTTTTTCTTTAATCCGGGATACGAAGCTTTATGACATGGGCAAGGATCCAAGAATTAGCAGATTTTTACAAGGATAATAGCACGAATGATCTTTAAAATTTGATTCAATGTATATTATTGCCTCTGAACTTTTAATTTGTGTAATGTGGGTCCTGAATTATGATCTAATGTGTAGTGTCGTCCCCAAACTTTTAATTCATGTAACGTGGTTCTTGAACTATTGGTGAATATTTGGTTAGTCCATAAACTATATGAAAACATTTAAAAGTTCAAGAATCACATTGAATAGCAAATTAAAATTTAAGGATTGTGTTAAATAAATTAAAAGTCCAAGGGTGACATTGCATATTAGATAAAGTTCAAGTATCGTATTGAATGAATTAAAAATTCATACTATTACATTACACATTGGACTAAAATTTTAAAACTATTTGTGTCACTTTTCCCTTTTAACAATAGCCATGCCACGTTATTTAATCAAGGGGAGAATTACCAAAAAAGTCCTAAACCTATTGTAATTGTGCCAATTCAGTCATAAACTTTTTTTTTTTTTGTCTAATTTAGTCCTAAACTTTTTATAATTGTGCCAATTTAGTCCATCCGGCCAAAATTGGCCGGTCGGTGCGACGTGGACGCCGGCGGGGGACAGCCGGCCGATGAGGTAATTTTTATTTTTTTCGAATTTTTAAATATTTTTTTAATTTTAAATTTTTTTTTTTTTGGCCTTCTTCTCCCTCCTTTGGCCGGCCGACACCGGTCAAACCTCTCCGGCCATTAGCGAGGCTCGCCCGCCGGTCACCGGCGGAGGCGAGCCTTGCCCGGTGATAGCGAGGCGGCCGTCGCCGATTTGGCGAGGCTCGACCTCGCCATGGTTGGGCGAGGCCGAGCCTCACCGAGATCTAGCGATGGCGGCCTCGCCGTCGCTAGGCAAGGCCGAGCCTCGCTAGATCCAGCGAGCTTGGCCCTCGTCGGCCATTGGCGAGGGTGAGGCCTTGCCGCGCCGCTTGGTGTAGTCGAGGAACTCGCGAAGGAGATCGATCTCGTCCTCATTAGTCCAAAGGCGTTGGAACAGGGTTTTGGCGACGGTCACACCGGGGGAGGGCCGCTTGAGCTCGAAGGGGGAGATCGTGCCGATGATCGGGGGACGTGGGAGGCGGCGGGGGCGACGATGGCGACGGCAGCCTCGCCGACCACTAGGCAAGGTCGACCCTCGCCCTCGCCGTCGCTTGGCGAGGCTGACCTCGCCGGCCCTCACCTCTGGCTGGCGTTGGCCAGCTAGAGGAGGGAGAAGAAGGCCAATATATATAATTTAAAAATTTTAAAATATTTAAAAATTCGAAAAAAATAAAAAAATATATTAAAAAATTACCTCACCGACCGGCTGTCCCCCACCGGCGTCCACGCGGCGCTGGCCGGCTAATTTTGGTTGGATGGACTGAATTGGCACAAGTATAAAAGGTTTAGGACTAAATTGGACAAAAAAAAGGGTTTATGACTGAATTGGCACAATTGCAATAGGTTTAGGACTTTTTTTGGTAATTCTCCCTTTAATCAAGAGTGCCCTAATTTAGTTGTCTTGTTCAAGGAGGTCGTCGGGTTCACGTTCGTTTTCTTAACATTTCTGGGGAGATATATAAGGACAGATGTTGATTTGAACAAGTATTTGACCAACAATCCCCTAGAAAAACCGAGGAGGTGGGTTTATATGGTGCTAACGGTGTCAATTGCTAGCTCGCTGATACATGGTATACGAGAATCTAAGTATTGAAATTTAGGGGAATAATTGTCCAAAAAATTCTAAATTTGTTAAACGGCGGCCAATTCAATGTTACACCTTTCAATTGTACAAATATAGTTATAAATGTTTTTACAATTTATCAATTTAGTTCTAAACTTATTATTTGGATAATTGACCGAAAGGACTATATTGAGAAACCGCTAAAAGATTTAAGACTAAATTGGCATAATTAAAAGATTTAAAACTAAATTGACAAATCGTCAAATACTTTTGGACTAAATTAGCACAATCTAAAAGCTTAAAATTGAATTGGCTGCCGTACAATAGTTTTAAGACTTTTTTGATAATTTTTCCTGAATTTTAGATGTTGACTATTTTCAATATGAAGAATAGAATAAAGAACTCGCTCGATCATAAATGGGGTTCAGTCATTGTATGTCACTAATTTGGTAGGTCTTATCAACATCATCGGCGAAAATCTAACCATCATCTACTATTGAAAGATTTTGGCAATTCACTCCTTACTTACCCCATCAGGTGACTTTCGAGAAAGCTAGACATTTTAAGTCAATACCCTTTTTTGATAAAAAAAAAAGAGTCAATATCATTTAGAATTATCGAGTGAGTTTAGTCTCTTATCAATCGTTAAATTTCCAATTTCTTACACTCAACTTGATTGTCAAGCACCATGTAGAGTATGCTTTGGTCTCCAAATGTCAAATTTATAAGTGCTGAGCACCTTGTCTACCCCGCATAAATACTTCTATATTTGTACCGAGACCGATCTAGGATGTCATTGTTTGAAAATGGCAATATTAGAATAAGAACTTTCGATCATGTTCACTATTGGTGGAAGACGGAAGTTACACCTTTGCCCTTAAATAATCGATGTGCGAATGGATTTGATCGTATAATTATATCTATGGCACACGTCATCGACCCGATCATTAAGGTACAATTTTTTTTTTTTTTTTTTTATACCCCAAATAATAATTCCTAAGTTAATGATGGCTCTCATGCCCCAACGGCTTAAATTGCACCAAGTGTTTACGGCAATAATTACGTTAAGAACGTGGACGGAATCCTCGTCTCCATCAGGGACGCGAACGTATTAGGAAGGGAAAGGAAGGACATGGCATTGTTCCAACGATTGGCAGAGCGAAATATAAAAAACGATGACATTGATGGGTAGTGGAATTTTAATATTGATAAAGTCAGCGGTAGATATGATCAATATTTTTTTTCTCTATTTAACGAATTTCTTGAAACGTGGACTTTAGTCGCACGAGCAAGTTCATCTTGCACGTCTCTGCTTGCTTCTCTGTAAATCACTTGATCGAGAGAGATAATCACTTGGGGGGAAAACGATAATCGATGTTTACTGATAATTAATCGGGGGTCAATTTCTTTGACGTTAACAGCCTTGCGCTTGGAAAGATAATACCTTAGATTACGTGCCTAGAACTTTAAAGATAATACCTTGAGCTACGTACTCGGACCAATTAGGGTGCATTATCATGCGCGCCCTAAGAGTACGGCGGCCGAGCATTCCCCTTCATATCACATTTTTGACTTGGGACTTTTTCTGCCTAACACTTTCGCACGGGCGCCTCGAGAATACTGCTCGGTAACTGGCATACCTGAAAAAACCAATGTACCGTATATACCCAACGGTCCCCGCGAAATTCGCCCGATTTTTGAGAGATTAGAACTTAGTGACCTCGGCTAATCTTCGAATTTTGAATACAAGAGAGATGCCCTAAGCGCAACACCTTGTTGCATCTGAGGGGGAATCTCCATGATTCACCTGCGCCAAAAAGGAGTCAAACATGATACCGGACGAATCGAGATTCCCAAAAGACAAGTTGATTGGAAGCTGCATCCGCTTATAAAATACATTGAGCAAACTTCCCTTATGACGATTCTACAACTAATATAAAAAGATTGGGTAAGACGCAAAACGACGCGGAGTTGTTTAACAATTGTTCTGAGGTCACTCGATGTCAGGATCGAAAGGTAAACAATCGTTACTTTAATCGAATCTTGGGCGGTCGTAGCGACTATAAATTTGGGAAACGTACTAAGTTTTAGTACGCAATTGCACCGCTCCCAGATAAGTTCATCACAAGTAAAGTCCCTCACCCTCTCTCTCTCTCTCTCTCTCTCTCTCTCTCTAACACACGAGATAATTAGCTGTCGATCAGATTTCCGTTAATTTCGGAAGACGGTGACATTCACAATTCTCAATTCATCCATCTTGTGTTTTGTCACTCCACGTTGCCAGCTTACTTTTTATTAGGTCATGAAAGAAATTTCAGGGTTTGTCGAAAGTTTTGCCATATTGGGAAACGGAGTTCGCTTTGAATTACTCGTTTAGGCTTTGCTTTTATATGATGCTATATTTTTCTTGAAATCGCGCCTGTGATTGGCAGAGTAAGGGTTGTAGACATCACCTACAAACTTAATTAAAATTGTAGTAAATGTTTATTGTCCATTTTTGTCATCAACTAGTTAGAAGCATGGTTAGAGTTTTCTCCAACTTGAGATACGGAAAACACGGACAGTTTAGAATTACAAGGTGCAAAATGAAATTTCGGGTAACCAGATTGACGATATACAATTCGGTTTCTTTTTTAGTGTCCTGTGTGTGTATCTGAAATAACTTGTACATACACATATAGAGAGATATATGAAACTTGAGATGAACTCTTTGTTGGTTAATTAAACAACAAGTTCTCATGAAATAATAACAAATCCCAAATATCAATTAAATATTTGGGTTTTATTTTTAGATCTACTGCTAGTGTAAAATTGATTTACACATTCACCTATAAATGATTGACATGCACCTATAAACAACGGTTGTTCATGCCGTGCTTTCCTTTCTTATTTGATAGTAGGTTGTCACGTCTGTGGCTTTTTTCGGCATCCTTCCACTCATTATGATCCGTTGTTTTGAGTGTGGGTTTTGATGTTGTGTTCTTTTTCTTTTTGTTTACTCGATCTTTTTCAATATATTAATTACCTTTCACCAAAATATAAATGATTGACATGTAGAATAATTTGGTTACCTGATTATGCTCAACTGCATACGTCAATCATCCAATGGTGAGCGTGTCAAAGTTTTTGCAGAGGCGGCCGGCCTAATACTTATCATAACTCTTATGCAAAAACTTTCACCTTACATATGAATTTCTTCCATAACTATATTCATTAAAAACGTCTGAAACCTAGCATCTTCTCCAACGCTGTTGTTGTGCTTTGGGCCTTTGCTTCTCTGTCCTCTTTGTCTCTTCTAGAGTAATATTGCTTCAGCCACTTGGTTAATGTTGATTGTAATGTGATTATTACTTCTCCTAATTGTGTGATTTTTTATTTATTTATATATAAATATACATTATATTTTGGGAGATCTAACTTGTATGAAATAATTTAAATCGAGAAAAGCCTATGACAAAGTCGATGATAATGGTTGTTTTAAGGGAAATATTCACAAAGAAAACTAGATGTTGTAGAGTGGTGGGCAAAAAATGATATTGGCATAGTGTCATTTTAATCCTTCTTTAAGGTTAACTTAGCTTGGAAGCATGGACGGATTGCCAAAACTTTAATACAAGAACTGATCTCACGAGAAAGATAGGCCCAATTCCTTTATAAAGTATCAATGTTAGCTTGAATCTAAATTCTAACCCAATTTTTTTTTTCTGTCCCAATTGAATTTCCCTCTGATAATAACTACTGGATCACACTTTTGTACCATATAATATCTTAATGAATTTCGGTGGATCTGCAATTAATTGAATATAAATTGAGTTTACAAGATGAATTTGGATTCAAATCGACCATCTCTCCATTTCAAAATTCCGTTAAAGAAGATTGGTGGCGCACAAACATTGGACATCATCACATAGCGTTAAAACAAAGTAATGGCGGGACCTGACGAATCACCGACGATTACAAAATAATTTTTTGACTATCAATCGTCGAACCTCCACTCCAATTTGAATTCTTATCAGACAAGCAAGGAATATATATATATATATATATATATATATATATATATATATATATATATATATATATATATATATTACTTTAAATTCGAAATCTCAACGAATCTTTCTCCACTTTGCAATCGCAACGAAGCTCCTGGAAATATTTCCATGGCGGCGAAGCTTTTCGCGCTGACCTGCATCCGCAAGGAGAGCCATGGTGACCTCTCCCCGAGGCCGCACTACCCTTCGATGCCCAAGATCCCGAGAGGCGCCTTGTTGGCCGGGGAGGATGTGGCAGCGGAAGAGGCGAGGGCGTTGCTCTCGGTTGTGGGGATGACGTGCTCGGCGTGTGCTGGGTCGGTCGAGAAGGCGGTCAAGAGGCTTCCAGGGATCCGTGAGGCCGTCGTCGACGTGCTGAATGGGAGGGCTCAGGTTCTTTACTATCCGAGCTTCGTAAATGTAAGTTTTCGACTTCTGATACCGAGGATCTCGGGCATTCTGCGCATGTTTTGCCTTTTTTTGGCTCGTGTCGATTTCTAATGGAGCATGAGGTCTTCTGGCACTGCACCGTGGTTGCGATGAGTTTAGGATATGTTGCTGAATTTTTAGGAGAAATTATCATAAGATGCTGTTGCTAGGTTGTATTTATTATCAAAACCTGCAGTTTCTCAAAGTAAAATGTTTGGCGGGTCGATTTTTCTGTTTCGGGTTTGAATCATGCCTCGAGTTTGTTGTTGTGTTTAATTTCCTACAGGAGGAAATGATACGCGAGACTATCGATGATGTCGGCTTTCAAGCCACCTTGATCAAGGACGAGACGAGCGAGAGAACCACTCAAGCATGCCGCATACGCATCAATGGAATGACCTGCACTTCGTGTTCTTCCACAGTCGAGTCGGCTTTGCAGGCTGTCCAGGGTGTTCAAAAGTCCCAGGTGGCGTTGGCGACTGAGGAAGCGCAGGTACAATTTGATCCTCGGGTGACTAGCTTGGATCTCCTGTTGAAGACTATCGAGGACACCGGGTTCGAAGCCGTACTCATCAGTACCGGGGAAGACCTAAGCAGCATACATCTCAAAGTTGACGGTGTGAGGACCGATCATTCCATGAGAATCCTGGAAAATTCTCTCCAAGCGCTTCCGGGTGTTGAAGATGTCAATATAAATCCCGAGCTATGCAAATTCACCCTCTCTTACAAGCCCGACTTGACAGGGCCAAGGAGCTTCATCGAAGTAATTGAGTCGACTGGGTCGGGTCGCTTCAAAGCAGCGATATTTCCCCAGGGTGAAGGAGGGAGAGACGCTTATAGACAGGAGGAGATCAAGCAGTATTACAGATCTTTCCTATGGAGCTTGGTTTTCACTATCCCTGTCTTCTTGCTGTCCATGGTTTTCATGTACCTCCCTGGGATTAAACACGGGCTGGACACCAAAATTGTGAAAATGATGACCGTAGGTGAGCTTCTCAGGTGGATTTTCTCGACCCCGGTACAGTTTGCCATTGGCCGTCGATTCTACACTGGTTCTTACAAAGCTCTGCGCCATGGTTCGGCCAATATGGATGTTCTGATCGCCTTGGGGACCAATACGGCCTACTTCTACTCTGTTTACTCTGTGCTGAGTGCCGCGACTTCTACGAGTTTCAGAGGCACGGACTTCTTTGAGACTAGTTCGATGCTCATTTCGTTCGTCTTGCTGGGGAAGTATCTGGAGGTTCAGGCAAAGGGAAGGACGTCTGAGGCCATTGCAAAACTCATGGACTTGGCACCTGAGACGGCGATCTTGTTGACCCTCGATAATGAGGGAAATGTGGTGAGCGAACAAGAGATAGACAGTCGGTTAATACAGAAAAACGATGTGATCAAGATCATACCGGGTGCGAAAGTAGCTTCAGATGGTTTCGTGCTTTGGGGACAGAGTCATGTCAATGAGAGCATGATTACAGGAGAAGCGCGGCCCGTGGCAAAGAGGAAAGGGGATGCTGTGATTGGAGGCACTGTGAATGAAAACGGTGTCCTGCATATTAAAGCTACTCGGGTAGGCTCGGAGAGCGCTCTTGCACAGATTGTTCGGCTTGTGGAGTCTGCTCAGATGGCCAAAGCACCGGTACAGAAATTCGCCGACCGCATCTCCAAGGTCTTTGTGCCCCTGGTATGTCAATTACCTACACTGCTTCCTTACTGGCCCGTGCTACGTAAATTTCACTAATTTTACCTGGTTTGGCAGGTGATCGTCCTTTCGTTTTCGACTTGGCTCGCATGGTTTTTAACAGGAAAGTTCCATGCCTACCCAAAGTCCTGGATTCCATCCTCCATGGACAGCTTTCAGCTCGCTCTCCAGTTTGGGATATCGGTGATGGTGATCGCCTGCCCCTGCGCACTAGGGCTCGCAACTCCAACCGCAGTGATGGTTGGGACTGGAGTTGGCGCATCTCAAGGAATCCTCATCAAAGGAGGCCAAGCACTGGAAAGTGCACACAAGGTTCGTATCCAATAAACTTTTCACGCCGTCAAATTCCGACCACAATCCTAGATAATGCCACACAACCTTAGGTCCTTTCAAAAAATTTTGTATGTAGTATTTTAGCATCTTGAGATTGTTGATCGTTGCCAGATATGTAATATTATCTTCTATTCTGTCATCTCTCATCTGAAAGTGTGAAGTGATGATTTCACTCGGTAACCATCTTAGGAAGAAGTTGCCAATCTTATGTCATACATTACACTTCTCCAGAACTTGTTCGAATCGGTTGATTGCGTCTATTGTCTCTCATGGTAATTCACATCTCAAACCCTTTTCTGTACTTTTCTGCTTCCTCGAAATGGCAGGTTAATTGCATAGTGTTCGACAAGACGGGGACGCTCACGGTCGGAAAGCCCGTGGTGGTCAACACGAGACTTCTGAAAAACCTGGTGCTGAGAGAATTTTATGAACTGGCTGCTGCAACAGAGGTATGAATCCTTCCATTTTTCCGGTTCGCTATCTTTTTCGAAGGCTGCTTTGTGTTGACTGAGCCGTCAAAGACCCATCAGACTAACAGATGTGTATCAGGTGAATAGCGAACATCCATTAGCCAAGGCTGTCGTTGAGTACGCAAAAAAGTTCAGGGACGATGAGGAGAATCCCGCCTGGCCTGAAGCCAGCGACTTCGTGACGGTCCCTGGCCATGGAGTGAAGGCCGTGGTTCGTAACAGGGAGATAATTGTGGGAAACAAGAGCCTGATGTCAGAGCACAACGTTGCCATTCCAGTCGAAGCAGAAGAGATCCTGGCCGAGACCGAAGGGATGGCGCAGACTGGGATACTGGTGTCTATAGACCGGGAACTGATTGGAGTCATCGTGATTTCAGACCTGCTGAAACCGGGCGCTCGCGAGGTGATATCGATCCTCAATTCGATGAAAGTGAGGAGCATCATGGTGACTGGCGATAACTGGGGAACTGCGAATTCCATTGCCAAGGATGTCGGGATTGACACCGTGATAGCAGAGGCCAAGCCTGAGCAGAAGGCAGAGAAAGTGAAGGATTTGCAGGTGATTGAACATGCTATTTTCATTTCCAAAAAGGAAGAATTTAATAAAAAACTCGGGACATTTTTCCACGCAGGCATTGAGAGTAATATTGTTTGCTTTGGACCACAACCTTTAATATCTGCAGGCTTCAGGATACATTGTAGCGATGGTGGGAGATGGAATCAATGACTCGCCGGCGCTCGTGGCTGCGGACGTGGGAATGGCGATTGGTGCGGGCACGGATATCGCCATCGAGGCAGCAGACATCGTGCTCATGAAGAGCAACTTGGAGGACGTCATAACTGCGATCGACCTCTCCAGAACGACATTCTCCAGGATCCGCCTGAACTACATCTGGGCGCTGGGCTACAATGTCCTGGGAATCCCGATCGCCGCTGGGGCTCTCTACCCTTCCACAGGGTTCCGCCTGCCTCCTTGGATCGCGGGCGCTGCAATGGCCGCGTCGTCAGTCAGCGTCGTCTGCTGTTCGCTGTTGCTGAAGAAGTACAGGAGACCAAGGCAGCTCGACAACCTTCAGATACAAGGCATAACAGTAAACTGATGATGCACCAGTTTGTCTAGTTGATGCATGTTTAGGGATGAATCTGTTCAAAAATAAATTTTGCAGCCAGTTCGTCTGCGTGAAATTAGTCAGCTGATTGTAATTGTATTTATGTAGCAGTGTTGTTTGGGATTCCTATGAAGACTCAGAGTGTATTTGAGCAGTGAAATGGGTCATAGGCCAACTGGACAGGCTCTTGGCCACTTACCCTAAAAAACGAAAGAGACGGGTGATTTTTCTTGGTTTTGGCTGTACGCTGAAAACATGTTTTAGGTCGGCCATTGCGTGTATAATTGCCCCATCCACTGTTCCACATGCGATGTGATCCTAGGATGAATTTCATTGCAAGTGGGCCAGAGGATATAGATTGTCTATCGTTGGAAGAATTGGATAGAATAATTAACTATTAAATCACATATTTATCTAACAGTTTAAGATTTTAAAATAGTTAGTAATGATCTCACAAAATTTTTCATAAAATCAGAGTTAGCATATCCTGAGTTCGAATTTTTCAAGTCCCTATTTGTATATCAACCTAACTAATAGGTTCACTCTTTATGCTATCTGGTTATCAATAAGAGTTATCAAAAGCCACAAGAGATGACATATAAAATTGTGATAAAACACTATGATCTTTATGGATACCATAAAAGATTCAGTTTGGAAAAGAAAGAAAGAATCATATCGATGAAAAGATTTTATGTATGGTTGTGTTTTGCTCCATCCTCATCGAAAGAAACCAAGTCTCTAATCGGTGGTTGTGAATGTATGTTTACAGTCACAAATGATACCGGAGATATTCTTTGACCCAGACGTACATGGTCGACTATGCCTTGTGGTCGCCGAGAAAATAAATTGAAAACAAATTGGTCAAATTAGGAATTGAGCCAATCATTGGTAGTGTGTCGGCTTTTAGGTTGGGCCGACTCTTTCTTTCTTTTATGGTACATTTCTTCCTTAATACATTATTTTGTTGCTTTACATATGATTTTGTTAATGAGTACTTGTTAACGAAGGAAAATCTACAATTTTCAATGCACTGTTTTTCTCGCATGGCATGCAATTATAATATTAAAAGCTGAAATTAGTTAAGCATGCTTAATAATTGCTTCTAGCTGCTTTTGCAGCACATACCATTCAATTTGATATATTGCTTGGTCGGATCATTTTTTGAAGAATCTCCTAGTATATGTGCTTATAACCATAAATTGATCATCGAAGATGGACTTCCATCAACTAAAAGTCATTACATTCGAATCTCCCTTAGCTTCTTCATCATTGCGTCTCCATTTCCATCTCCGTACTTCCGTCGTAGGATAATACGTGACATTGCATATTTGAAAGGACATTCTTAACTGTTAAAATCATTCTTCCATAGTTTTTACATATTTTCTCAGCTGCGTACTAATGCTATTATGATCCATGGAGAGATATCATGATTCTTTTCTCTTTTATGGTTCCTTACATATGTTCCAAGGATGCTCGACATTAGGATTGAAAAGTCCACAATTAATATGATCCCTATTAATCCTTTTTCTGTAGTTGGTGTGTTATTTTCTTTTAAATGAGTTTTTTTGTCGGGTGAAGCAACTATGAATACGGGGTCCTTAGAAAGCTTTTAGCACGCGATAGCACAACTCTAGATAAACCATCACACCATTTCCATTTCTCACAAGTAAAGTCCTTCCCTTCTCTCTACCATAAAAGAGAATTTTCTATAACTTAGTTTTCGAGTAATTCTGGAATTATATAGTTCTTGCACGCATTAGACCGTTGTGAATCCACGTTGCCAATTTACTTTAAAAAAAATTACTTAAAAAGTTCTAAATATATTACATTTTTTGCAATTCAATTATAAACTTTTCAATTATACCAATTAAGTCTTAAACATTTTCACATTTTGCCAATTGAGTCCATTCGACCAATTTTGGCCAGAAATTATTAACGTAGAAGTTGGCCATCTTATGTGACACGGCCGACTCTAATGTGGACATTCTTTTCTTTACCTTTGTTTGGATTTAGTCCGGTGAGGGCTTGGGCGAAGGTTGCGATGCCCTTGTTGGCCAAAGTGAGGGTACGTAGCTTTCACCTAGATTTACCAAGGGCCACATTGCTTTCACCCAGTATTGGTGAGGGTATCTTGACCCTCACTAGCTTGAGTTCAAAGAAAAGAAAAGGAAAGAAACCAAATAAATGTAAAAAAAAATTAAAATATTATTAAAAATGTCCATATCAACGCCAGCCGTGTCATTTAGAATGACCGATGCTCACGTTAGCAATTTCTAGACCAATTTGGTAGAATAACTCAATTGGCAAAATATGAAAAGTTATAGAACTCAATTGGTATAATTAAAAGGTTCAAAGTGTAATAAATTAAAGAATTTTTTAAATAATTTTCCCGATTTGGTTGGTTTTGGCTTTACGCTGAAACAAGCTTCGGGTCGGTCATTGCGTGTGCCACATCTTAGATGTGTTGGGATCCTAGGATGGAGTATCATTACAGGCGGGCCGGAGGATTTTGGGACGGAAATAGATTAGAGATCGGTTCGGATTAGATGTCATCATTTTTATTCTCGAATGCTAATAGGTCTGTCGCGTCGATTGCCCGATCTCCAATTGAAACTGGACATTTTCTGTGACTCGATACACTCGACCCGGTCGCTTGTAGTTCAATTCAATGGACATGGTTAAGAACGAAATAGTCAATTGGGTAAGGAGTCAAGCCATTGGAAAACAGAGGGCTCTTGGGTTGGACCGACTCTTTTCTTGCTGGACAAGCCAGGCTATTGGGCCCCCAAAATGAAGCTACAGAATTTGATTAATTAACTTGGGGGATAAATTTCATTCCTTCGTTTTGGGATTAATACCATAAAAAAAAAAAAATCCTAGAACGGTGTACCTATGCAGTGTTTACCTCAGACTAATTTTCATTACAATAAATTCTCAAACTAACATACTTGTGCCACATTCACTCTAAATTGATTTTCATGTCACGGAAAATCTCATATCAATACGTCTCATGAAAAACTTACCAATATCTTTGGGCAAAATTAAAGCAATAGCGACATGGGGTACTAGTTTATGATTTTATGTGACATAAAGATTAATTTGTGGTGAGTGTGGCACAAATATATCCCTTTTGTGAACTTTGTGATACGAAAATTGATTTTATATGGATGCGGCCTAAGTGTATTAGTTTGAAAGAACCTTTTTTTTATACAAAGGTGGCACAAGTGTATGATTGAAAATTTTACGATCTTTTTCTCAACTACATAACGATGTAATCTTGATGCATGGAAGCCATCATGATTCTTTTCCCTTACACATAGGGACAAATCCATTGTGGATTGACAGGACCCCAAATAAAACCGATAACCATTTCATTAGAAAAAGCATAGTTGATGGAGCAAACATCACTCATATATGTGGCTCATCTCATCCAATAGTGCATGCGAGCTAGATTCAAATTAAGATTCTGTTGCTTTTTATTCCCTGAAGGATGACCCATTGCACGATCCTTCTACATTGCACGGGCAATGGTTTTATTCATTCTTAAATTGATTATGCTGCATTTCTTTTATGTTTAAGGTTAAATTGGTTCCAAGTTAACTATAACTATTGATAAGCTCTCCTCCCATCAGCCATAGAAGAAGCACATCATATGTGACGTCGTCTCCCTAAAAAATAGCGCATGACGATGGTTTGCTCTTGACATACGGTCCAAAAAACCTTATAAAGACATGCATGCCCTTCACGCTTGTTTTATTCCTAATGCAAGATTTAGCATATTTTTACCATGATAATAGCACAAAAGTCTCTAAACTTTGATTCAATATATATTGTTGTCTTTAAATTTTTAATTTGTGCAATGTGAACCTTGAACTGCGGTCTAATATTCAATGTTATCCCCGAACTTTTAATTTGCTCAAAACAATCCTTGAATTATCAATGAATGTTTAACGTAATCCCTATACTGTATAAACAAATTAAAAATATCAAAGTTCATGAACCACATTAAATAAATTAAAAGCATTGCTCGCTTTTTCTTTGGTGCTCTTGGTCATATTATTTGGAAAAATAGGAATAGCATCCTCTTCAGAGATCAACCCCTACCGTTCCGGCTTTGAAGAACCATCTTTTTAAGGTGGTGAGAGATAGGGCTGGCACCTTTAGGAATGTTGATGATAACTTCAGGAACAGAAGGTTGCAGAGGAGCTGGGGCATCGATCCCATTATCTTCATGGGAGATCCTTAAGGGCCTGTTTGTTTATGTTCTTTATTTTTGTTTTTGAACAAAAATTCTGTTTTTTTGTTCCTGAGAACAAAAAAGAACATAAACGCGTTTTTTTTGCGTTTTTGTTCCAAATCTGTTTTTTTGTTCCCGGGAACAAAAAAAAAAAAAAAACAGAAACAAGAAACAAAAAAAAATTGTTTCTAGAACAATTTTTAAGAACAACTTTTCTCTCTTCTCTCTTTTCTTTTCTTTTTTTTTCTTCTTTTCTTGTTCTTTTTTTCTTTGGCCGGTTGCCGGCTATGGCCGAGGCGGGCAACCGACCACAAGGAAGAAAAAAAAAAAAAAGAAAAAGAAAGAAAAAAATGAAAAAATAAAATAAAAATATTAAAAAATTAAAAGAAACAAAAAAGAACACAAATTTACCAAACATGTTTATGTTCTTTTTTTATTTCAGGAACAAGTTTACCAAACGCGTTTTTTTGTTCAAAAATTGTTCCCTGGAACAGAAATAGTTTTTTCTATTTCTGTTCCCTAAAACAAAAAATGAACAGAAACACAAACAAACGCACCCTAATCGGCCCATTTTTTCAGTCGACGCTTGAGGGAGCTGTTGGACTTTTCTCCTCATTCGCTGAGGTGTTTGTATCGTGCGTTGTTCATGCCGTGCGTGCTTTAGTCTGTTGTGAGTCTTTGTCCTTGTTGTTGGGTGCCGCGTTTGTGGCTTTTACATTATGGCATCCTTCCATTCATAATGATCTTCTCATCTTGAGTGCAAGCTTTTTGGTGCCGTGATCTTTTGTACATTTGGCATTTCCTCAATATATTTATTACCTTTTACCAAAAAAATTAAAAATTCATAGGACCATATTATACGTTGAACTAAAGTTTAAAAACTATATGTGTCATTCTCCCATTAACCACGCTAGACCGACTTTTAAGATTCTTTAGTTCATCAGTGCCGATTCAATTGACTTGTCCTGTTCGATGAGGTCATCAAGTTCATGCTCGTTTTCTTAATATATATATATATATATATATATATATTTATAGTATTAAAATGGATTATGTATCCAATTCCAAACAAACTAAATTGACTTCATAACTTAAAAATATTTTCAAAGTTTGATATGAAATTAGAATTTTGGCAAATTCAAATAGATGAAGCAAATAGATACAAAACAACATTTGCAGTACTATTTGAACAATATGAATGGAATGTAATACCCTTTGGTTGGAAAAACACTCATTCTGTATTAATAATGAATGGCATTTTTAATCCTTATTCAGAATATATTTTAGTTTATATAGATGATGTTTTAATTTTCTCTATTAGTAGAGATCAACACTTTAAACATATTTTTGTATTCATATGTATTATCAAGAAAAATGGCTTAGTAGTCTTCTCAACCAAAAATCACTTTTCCAAATAAGAATTAGATTTTTAGGACATTACATTTCTCAAGGAACTATCATACCGATTGAAAGATCAATTCTTTTTGCAGAAAAATTTCCTGATGAAATTAAAGATTCCTAGGGATTCTCAATTATATTATAGATTTTTTTTTTCGCAAATATTAATATTCTATGTAAACCCTTACATAAAAAATTACAGAAAAATCATCCACCATGGACATCAGCTCACATTAATATTATTAAACAAAGCAAAACCCATGTTAAAGAAATACTTTAGCTCCATTTTGTTGGTCCTCCTGCTTTCGAAATAATAGAAACATATGCTTCGGATATAGGTTATGGAGGTATTCTAAAACAAGTAAAATGATAATAAAGAACAAATAGTGTAATTTGTTTCTAAACATTGGAACCAAACTAAACAAAATTACTTGTGCCACATTCACTCTAAACTGATTTTCATGTCACAGAAAATCTCATATTGATATGTCTCATGGAAAACCTACCAATATTTTTGGGCAAAATTAAAGCAACAGTGACATGGGGTACTAGTTTATGATTTTATGTGACATAAAGATTAATTTGTGGTGAGTGTGGCACAAATATACCCCTTTTGTAAACTTTGTGATATGAAAATTGATTTTATATGGATGCGGCCTAAGTGTACTAGTTTGAAAGAACCTTTTTTTTTACAAAGGTGGCACAGGTGTATGATTGAAAATTTTACGATCTTTTTCTCAGCTACATAACGATGTAATCTTGATGCATGGAAAGCCATCATGATTCTTTTCTCTTACACATAGGGACAAACCCATTGTGGATTGACAGGACCCCAAATAGACCCGATAACCTTTTCGTTAGAAAAAGCCTAGTTGATGGAGCAAGCATCACTCATATATGTGGCTCATCTCATCCAATAGTGCACGCGAGCTAGATTCAAATTAAGATTCTTTTGTTTTTTATTCCCTGAAGGATGACCCATTGCACGAGCAATGTTTTTCTTCGTTCTTAAATTGATTATGTTGCATTTCTTTTATGTTTAGGGTTGAATTGGTTCCAAGTTAACTATAACAACTTATCAGCTCTGCTCCCATCAGCCATAGAAGAAGCACATCATATGTGACGTCGTCTCCCTAAAAACTAGCGCATGACGATGGTTTGCTCTTGACATACGGTCAAAAAAACCTTATAAAGATACGCATGCCCTTCACGCTTGTTTTATTCCTAATACAAGAATTAGCATATTTTTACCATGATAATAGCATGAAAGTCTCTAAACTTTGATTCAATATGTATTATTGTCTATAAATTTTTAATTTGCGCAATGTTAACCCTGAACTACAGTCTAATATTCAATGTTATCCCCAAACTTTTAATTCGCTCAAAATAGTCCTTGAATTGTCTATGAATGTTTGATGTAATCCCTATACTGTATAAACAAATTAAAAATATCAAAGTTCATGAACCACATTGAATAAATTAAAAATTCATATGACCATATTATACGTTGAACTAAAGTTTAAAAACTATATGTGTCATTCTCCCATTAACCACGCCAAACCAACTTTTAAGATTCTTTAGTTCATCAGTGCCGATTCAATTGACTTGTCCTGTCCGATGAGGTCATCAAGTTCACGCTCGTTTTTCTTAATAGAGAGAGAGAGAGAGAGAGAGAGAGAGAGAGAGAGAGAGAGAGAGTATTAAAATGGATTATGTATCCAATTCCAAAAAAATCAGAATTTTGGCAAATTCCAATAGATGAAGCAGATAGATACAAAACAACATTTGCAGTACTATTTGGACAATATGAATGGAATGTAATACCCTTTGGTTTGAAAAACACTCATTTTGTATTAATAATGAATGGCATTTTTAATCCTTATTATGAATAAATTTTAGTTTATATAGATTATGTTTTAATTTTCTCTATTAGTATAGATCAACACCTTAAACATATCTTAGTAGTCATATGTATTATCAAGAAAAATGGCGTAGTAGTCTTTTCAACCAAAATATCACTTTTCCAAATAAGAATTAGATTTTTAGGACATTACATTTCTCAAGGAACTATCATACCAATTGAAAGATCAATTCTTTTTGCAGAAAAATTTCCTAATGAAATTAAAGATTCCCAGGAATTCTCAATTATATTATAGACTTTTTCGCAAATATTAATATTCTATGTAAACCCTTACATCAAAATTACAGAAAAATCATCCACCATGGACATCAACTCACATTAATATTATTAAACAAAGTAAAACCCATGTTAAAGAAATACTTTAGCTCCATTTTGTTGGTCCTCCTGCTTTTGAAATAGCAAAAATAGATGCATTAGCTGTGTCACGTAAACTATCCGGCATTTACATCAACAAAATTTGCCAAAATTAACCAAAATGACTAAATTGGCACAAAGTCAAATGTTTAGGACTAAATTGGTACTAATTCAAAAAGTTTAAGACTAAATTGGAATAATGAAAGATTTATGATTAAATTGGCACCAAGTCAAAAGGTTTAGGAATAAATTGGTATTATGTAACAGGTTTAGGAATTTTTTGACAACTTTCCCCTCGATCTTGTGTATGAAATGGTCTTTAAGAGCCGGTGCTCTCCTCAATAATCCAACACCGGTCACTCCTATGGCCGCAAAAGAGTTTTTGAAGGTATGATTCGCATCAACATAAGAATCTTGCACTAGTTGTGGAATTTTGATCGACTTTTTTTTTCTTTTGGTGTTAGAGCTATAATTACTCTTAGAACCACTTTAATATACAGATTCGAGATAGGTGAGCCCATCGCTTCTCCCCCGCTAACTTGCCAATAGATTATTGCTCTCTCCCCCATGAAGGCGACTCCTACCAAACGGTCCTCGCGATGGTCATCTGACCTCTGAGAGATTCGAACTCAATGACCTCGGCTAACCTTGAATTTTGAATGCCAGATAGATGTCTTGAGCACAACACCTTGTTGCATCTGAGAGGGAATCTCCAGGTTTTTCTCACCTACATAATAATGTAATCTGATGCATGGCAAGCCATCATGATTCTTTTCTCTTACACTTAGGAACAAGCCAATTGTCAATAGACGGGGCCCTAGATAAACCCAATGACATTTCATTAGAAAAAAGCCTAGTTGATGGAGTAGGCATCGCCTATAGGTGGGGCTTATCTCATCCAACAATGCATGCGAGCTGGATTCGATTTAAGATTTTGTTGTTTTTTTTCTCAGAAGGATCACCCGTTGCATGATCCTTCCACATTGCACGGGTAATGGCTTTCTTCATTCTTAAATTGATTTATGTTGCATTCTTTTCTGTTTGGGGCTGAATTAGTTCCAAATTAATTATGACCACTTATCAGCCCTCCTCTGATCAGCTAGACAAGAAGCGCATCATAGATGAAGTCATCTCCCTTAAAGACGGCCCATGACAGTGGCTAGCTCTTGACATACGGTCCAAAAAACCTTTTAAAGACACGCATGCCCTTCGCACTCGTTTTCTTCTTTAATCCGGGATACGACGCTTTATGACGTGGGCAAGGATCCAAAAATTAGCATATTTTTACGAGGATAATAGCACGAATGATCTTTAAAATTTGATTCAATGTACATTATTGCCTCTGAACTTTTGATTTGTATAATGTAGGTCCTGAATTGTGATCTAATATGTAGTCTTGTCCCCAAACTTTTAATTCGTACAATGTGATTCTTGAACTATTGGTGAATATTCGGTTAGTCCATAAACTATATGAAAACATTTAAAAATTCAGAAATCACATTGAATATCAAATTAAAATTTAAGAATAGTGTTGAATAAAGTAAAAGTCCAAGGGCGACATTGCATATTAGATAAAGTTTAAGTATTGCATTGAATGAATAAAAAATTCACATGATTACATTACACATTGAACTAAAATTTAATAACTATTTGTGTCGCTTTTCCCTTTTAACAATAGCCACGGCACGGCGGCGTTAAGATTCTTTATTTAATCAAGAGTGCCCCGATTCAGTTGTCCTGTTCGAGGAGGTCGTCGGGTTCACGTTCGTTTTCTTAATATTTCTGGGGAGATATACACAGATGTTGATTTGAACAAGTATTTGACCAACAATCCCCTAGAAAAACCGAGGAGGTGGGTTTATGTGGTGCTAACGGTGTCAATTGCTAGCTCGCTGATACATGGTATACGAGAATCTAAGTATTGAAATTTAGGGGAATAATTGTCCAAAAAATTCTAAATTTATTAAACGGCGGCCAATTCAGTGTTACACCTTTCAATTGTACAAATATAGTTATAAACGTTTTGACAATTTATCAATTTAGTTCTAAACTTATTATTTGGATAATTGACCGAAAGGACTATATTGAGAAACCGCAAAAACGTTTAAGACTAAATTGACACAATTAAAAAATTTAAAACTAAATTGACAAAATGTCAAATATTTTAGGACTAAATTAGCACAATCTAAAAGCTTAAAATTGAATTAGCCGCTGTACAATAATTTTAAGACTTTTGATCATTTTTTTCTGAATTTTAGATCTTGACTATTTTCAATATGAAGATAGAATAAAGAACTCGCTCGATCATAAATGGGGTTCAGTCATTGTATGTCACTAATTTGGTAGGTCTTATCAACATCATTGGCGAAAGTCTAACCATCATCTACTGTTGAAAGATTTTGGCAATTCACTCCTTACTTACCCCCATCAGGTGACTTTCGACTAAACTAGACATTTTAAGTCAATACCGTTTTTTGACCCCAAAAAAAAAAGTCAATACCATTTTGAATTATCAAGTGAGTTTAGTCTCTTATCAATCGTTAAATTTCCAATTTCTTACAGTTAACTTGATTGTCAAGCAACATGTAGAGTATGCTTTGTTCTCCAAATGTCAAATTTATAAGTGCTGAGCACCTTGTCTACCCCGCATAAATATTTCTATATTTGTACGGAGACCGATCTAGGATGTCATTGTTTGAAAATGGCACGATATTAGAATAAGAACTTTTGATTAGGTTCACTATTGGTGGAAGACGGAAGTTATTACACCTCTGCCCTTAAATAATCGATGTGCGAATGAATTTGATCGTATAATTATTTCTATGGCATACATCATCGACCCGATCGTTAAGGTTCAAAAATTTCTTTATACCCCAAATGATAATTCCTAAGTTAACGATGACTCTCATGCCCCAACGGCTTAAATTGCACCAAGTGTTTACGGCAATAATTACGTTAAGAACGTCGACGGAATCCTCGTCTTCAACAGGGACGTGAACGTATTAGGAGTGGAAAGGAAGGACATGGCATTGTTCCAACGATTGGGGGAGCGAAATAGAAAAAACGATAACATTGATGGGTAGTGGAATTTTAACATTGATGAAGTAGCGGTAGATATGATAAATATATTTTTCTCTATTTAACGAATTTCTTGAAAGGTGGAGTTTAGTCGCGCGAGCAAGTTCTTTTTTTTTTAATTTTTGGTTGGTTCTATTCTATTCCTATTCTAACTCTCACTTTCAGACTTTTGACCTGCCTCCTTACAGGACGTGAGAGTCGAAACCCACACCTTAAACTATATCGTCCCCATCCCAATCCCTTGAAAAGATGAGGATTCGAATCCTCAACCCCCCTCCATGTTGAAAGGATAACCCCAGTGGTTCATCTTGCACATCTCTGCTTGCTTCTTTGTAATCACGATCAAGAGAGATAATCACTTGGGGGAAAACGATAATTGATGTTTAATGATAATTAATCGGGGGTCAATTTCTTCGGCGTTGACAACATTGCGTTTGGAAAGATAACACCTTAAATTCCGTAGCCCGAACTTTAAAGTTTAAAGATAATACTTTGAGCTACGTACTCGGACCAATAAGAGTATGCCGACCCTTCCCCTGTCACATTACATTTCTGACTTGGGACGTTTTCTGCCTAATGCTTTCGCGCTGACGCCTTCAGAATTCCGCTCGGTAACCGGCATGCCGGCAAAAAAACCAACGTGCGTCATATACCCAATAGCCCTCGCGAAATTCGCCTGATTTTTTAGAGATTCGAACCCAACGACTTGGGCTAATCTTCGAATTTTGAATACTAGAGAGATGCCCTAAGCGCAACGCCTTGTTGCATCTGAGAGGGAATCTCCATGGTTCGCCTGCGCCCTAAAGGTGTCAAACATGATGCCGGACGACTCGAGATTCCTAAAGACAGACCGGTTGGAAACAGCATCCGCTTATAAAGTACTTTGTGTAGACTTCCCTTAGGACGATTCTACAATTAAAATAAAAAGAATGGGTAAGATGCAAAACGACAAGGAGTTGTTTAACAATTGTTCTGAGGTCACTCGACTCAGGATCGAAAAGTAAAGAATCATTATTCTAATCAAATCTTTGGCTAGCGACTATAAATTCAGGGTATGTACAAAGCTTTAGCACGCAATCGCATTGCTCCGCATAACTTCATCACAAGTGAAGTCCCTCGCCCTTTAAATTATCTCTCTCTCTCTCTCTCTCTCTCTCTTCCACATGAGATAACTAGCTGTCAATCAGATTTCCATTAATTTCGGAAGACGGTAATATTCACGTTTCTCAATTTATCCATCTTGTGCTTTGTTACTCCACGTCGCCAGCTTACTTTTTATTAGGTCATGAATGAAATTTCAGAGTTTGTCGAAAGTTTTGCCATATTGGGAAACGAAGTTTGCTTTGAATTACTCTTTTAGGCTTTCTTTTTGTATAATGCTATATTTTTCTTGAAACCACGCCTGTGATTGGCAGGGTAAGGGTTATAGACATCACCCATGTACAAACTTAAGTAAAATTAAAGTAAATGTTTATTTTCCATTTTTGTAATCAACTAGTTAGAAGCATAGTTAGAGTTAGGGAGAATTAGAAAAAAAGTCCTAAACCTATTGTAATTGTGCCAATTCAGTCATAAACTTTTTTTTTTTACCAATTTAGTCATAAACCTTTTACAATTGTGCCGCTTTAGTCCATCCAACCAAAATTGGCCGACCGGCACTGACATGGACACTAGTCGGTGACGGCTGCCTGGCAAAGGCTATCCTATGAAGGCTAATGTGACATTTTTAAATTTTTATTTTTATTTTTTTGAATTTTGAATTTTTTTTTTCCATCCACTTCTCCTTCCTCTCCGACTAGAGGCGAGGCCTGGCGAGGTCGACTTCACCGGCCAATGGTGAGGCCCTGCTAGATTTGACGAGGCGAGGCCTAGCCATGGTGAGGGCCGAGCTCGCCAGCACTGGCGAGGTTGACCCTCGCCATGGCTGAGTGGGGTCGAGCCTTGCCAGATCTGGCGACAGTGGCCTTGCCGACAATCGGCGAGGTCAACCGTCGCCTTGGCCGGGCGAGGCCGAACCTCGCTAGGTCGCAAGGCCTCGCCCAGCCAAGGCGATGGTTGACCTCACCGGCTCCTTGCCCAGGGACGGCGAGGCTTGACCTCGCCATGAATGGGCGAGGCCGAACCTCGTGCCTCGCCGAGATCCGGCGACGGTGGCCTTGCCGTCGTTGGGCAAGGCTCGCCTTCACCAATGGCTGGCGGGGATGAGCCTCGCCACTTGCCGGTGAGGTTGACTTGGCCGGCCAGAGGAAGGAAAAGATGGAAAAAGAAAAAAGAAATAAAGAAATAAAAAATTCAAAAAAATAATTTAAAAATGCCATGTCAGCTTTCGCCAAATGACTGTAGCCAGTGTCCACGTCGGCGTCGGTCGGCCAATTTTAGCCGGATGAATTAAACCGGCACAATTGTAAAAGGTTTAGGATTAAATTGGCCAAAAAAAAAAAAATTAGGACTGAATTGACACAATTGCAATAGGTTTAGAACTTTTTTGGTAATTCTCCCATTAGAGTTAACACAGACAATTTAGAATTACTAGGTGCAAAATGAAATTTCGAATAACCAAATTGACGATATACAATTCGGTTTTTATTTTAGCATCATGCGTATCTAAAATAACTCATACATACATACATACATACATACATATTCATGCATACATACATACATATATATACATATACATATATATATATATATATATATGAAACTTGAGATGAATTATTTCTTGATTAATTAAACAACAAGTTCTCATGAAATAATAACAAATCCCGAATATCAATTAAAGATTTGGGTTTTATTTTTAGATCTATTGCTAGTGTAAAAATTGATTTACACATTCATTTATAAATGATTGACATGTGGAATAATTTGGTTATCTAATTATGCTCAACCGCATAAGTCAATCATCCAGTGGTGAGCGTGTCAAAGTTTTTGCTAGAGGCGGCCGGCCTAATACTTATCACAACTCTTATGCAAAAACTTTCACCTTACATATGAATTTCTTCCATAACTATATTCATTAAAAACGTCTGAAACCTAGCATCTTCTCCGATGCTGTTGTTGTGCTCCGGGCCTTTGCTTCTCTATCCTCTGTCTCTCCTAGAGTAATATTGCTTGAGCCACTTAGTTAATGTTGATTGTGATGTGATTATTACTTCTCCTAATTGTGTGATTTTTTTATTTATATATATAGATAAATATACATTATATTTTGGGAGATCAACTTATATGATATAATTTAAATCGAGAAAAGCCTATGACAAAGTCGACGATAATGGTTGTTTTAAGGGAAACATTCACAAAGAAAGCTAGACGTTGTAGAGTGTTGGACAAAAAATGATTTTGGCATAGTGTCATTTTAATCCTTTTTTATAATTAACCTAGCTTGGAAGCATCAACGGATTGCCAAAACTTCAATATAAGAACTGATCTCACGAGAAAGATAGGTCCAATTTTTTAAAAAAGTACCAATGTTAGCTAGAATCTAAATTCTGACCCAAATCTTTTTTTTTTTTTTTTGTCCCAATCGAATTTTCCGCCAATGATAACTATGGATCACACTTCATTACCATATAATATTTTACTTAATGAATTTCGGTGGATCTGCAATTAATTGAATATAAATTGAGTTTACAAGATGAATTTGGATTCAAATCGACCATTTCTCCATTTCAAAATTCCGTTAAAGAAGTTTGGTGGCGCACAAACGTTGGACATCATCACATAGCCTTAAAACAAAGTATGGCGGGACCTGAGGAATCACCGACGATTACAAAATAATTTTTTGAATATCAATTGTGATACTTTAAATTCGAAATCTCAACGAATCTTTCTCCACTTTGCAATCGCAACGAAGCTCCTGGAACAATTTCCATGGCGGTGAAGCTTTTCGCGCTGACCTGCATCCGCAAGGAGAGCCATGGTGACCTCTCCCCGAGGCCGCACTACCCTTCCATGCCCAAGATCCCGAAAGGCGCCTTGGCGGCGGGGGAGGATGTGGCAGCAGAAGAGGCGAGGGCATTGCTCTCGGTTGTGGGGATGACGTGCTCGGCGTGTGCTGGGTCGGTCGAGAAGGCGGTCAAGAGGCTTCCAGGGATCCGCGAGGCCATCGTCGACGTGCTGAATGATAGGGCTCAGGTTCTTTACTATCCGAGCTTCGTAAATGTAAGTTTTCGACTTCTGATACCAAGGATCTCGGGTATTCCGCGCGGGTTTTGCCTTTTTTTGGCTCGTGTCGATTTCTAATGGAGCATGAGATCTTCTGGCACTGCACCGTGGTTGCGATGAGTTTAGGATATGTTGCTGAATTTTTTAGGAGAAATTATCATACGATGCTTTTGCTAGGTTGTATTTATTATCAAAACCTGCAGTTTCTCAAAGTAAAGGTTTGGCGGGTCGATTTTTCTGTTTTGGGGTTTGAATCATGCCTCGAGTTTGTTGTTGTGTTTAATGTCCTACAGGAGGAAACGATACGTGAGACTATCGAGGATGTCGGGTTTCAATCCACCTTGATCAAGGACGAGACGAGCGAGAGAACCACTCAAGTATGCCGCATACGCATCAACGGGATGACCTGCACCTCGTGCTCTTCCACAGTCGAGTCGGCTTTGCTGGCTGTCCAGGGTGTCCAAAAGGCCCAGGTAGCGTTGGCGACTGAGGAAGCGCAGGTCCAATATGATCCTCGGGTGACTAACTTGGATCTCCTGTTGAAGACTATCGAGGACACCGGGTTCGAAGCCGTACTCGTCAGTACCGGGGAAGACGTAAGCAGCATACATCTCAAAGTTGACGGTGTGAGGACCGATCATTCAATGAGAATCCTGGTAAATTCTCTCCAAGCGCTTCCGGGGGTCAAAGATATCAGTACCGATCCCGAGCTACACAAATTCACCCTCTCTTACAAGCCCGACTTGACAGGGCCAAGGAGCTTCATTGAAGTAATTGAGTCGACTGGGTCGGGTCGCTTCAAAGCAGCGATATTTCCCCAGGGTGAAGGAGGGAGAGAAGCTTATAGACAGGAGGAGATCAAGCAGTATTACAGATCTTTCCTATGGAGCTTGGTTTTCACTATACCTGTCTTCTTGCTGTCCATGGTTTTCATGTACCTCCCTGGGATTAAACACGGGTTGGACACCAAAATTGTGAAAATGATGACCGTAGGTGAGCTTCTCAGGTGGATTTTCTCGACCCCGGTACAGTTTGTCATTGGCCGTCGATTCTACACCGGGTCTTACAAAGCTCTGCGCCATGGTTCGGCCAATATGGATGTTCTGATCGCCTTGGGGACCAACACGGCCTACTTCTACTCTGTTTACTCTGTGCTGAGTGCCGCAACTTCTACGAGTTTCAGAGGCACGGACTTCTTTGAGACTAGTTCAATGCTCATTTCGTTCGTCTTGCTGGGGAAGTACCTGGAGGTTCAGGCAAAGGGAAAGACGTCTGAGGCCATCGCAAAACTCATGGACTTGGCACCTGAGACGGCGATCTTGTTGACCCACGATAATGAGGGAAATGTGGTGAGCGAACAAGAGATAGACAGTCGGTTAATACAGAAAAACGACGTGATCAAGATCATACCGGGTGCGAAAGTAGCTTCGGATGGTTTTGTGATTTGGGGACAGAGTCATGTCAATGAGAGCATGATTACAGGAGAAGCGCGGCCCGTGGCAAAGAGGAAAGGGGATGCTGTGATCGGAGGCACTGTGAATGAAAACGGCGTCCTGCATATTAAAGCGACTCGGGTAGGCTCAGAGAGCGCGCTTGCCCAGATTGTTCGGCTTGTGGAGTCTGCTCAGATGGCCAAAGCGCCAGTACAGAAATTCGCCGACCGCATCTCCAAGGTCTTTGTGCCCCTGGTATGTCAATTACCTACACTGCTTCCTTACTGGCCCGTGCTACGTAAATTTCACTAATTTTACCTGGTTTGGCAGGTGATCGTCCTTTCGTTTTCGACTTGGCTCGCATGGTTTTTAACAGGAAAGTTCCATGCCTACCCAAAGTCCTGGATTCCATCCTCCATGGACAGCTTTCAGCTCGCTCTCCAGTTTGGGATATCGGTGATGGTGATCGCCTGCCCCTGCGCACTAGGGCTCGCAACTCCAACCGCAGTGATGGTTGGGACTGGAGTCGGCGCATCTCAAGGAATCCTCATCAAGGGAGGCCAAGCACTGGAAAGTGCACACAAAGTTCGTATCCAATAAACTTTTCACGCCGTCAAATTCCGACCACAATCCTATATAATGCCACACGACCTTAGGTCCTTTAAAAAAAATTTGTATGTAGTATTTTAGCATCTTGAGATTGTTGATCGTTGCCAGATATGTAATATTATCTTCTCCTCTGTCATCTCTCATCTGAAAGTGTGAAGTGATGATTTCACTCGGTAACCATCTTAGGAAGAAGATGCCAATCTTATATCATACAATACACTTCTCCAGAACTTGTTCGAATCGGTTGATTGCGTCTATTGTCTCTCATGGTAATTCACATCTCAAACCCTTTTCTGTACTTTTCTGCTTCCTCGAAATGGCAGGTTAATTGCATAGTGTTCGACAAGACGGGGACGCTCACGGTCGGAAAGCCCGTGGTGGTCAACACGAGACTTCTGAAAAACCTGGTGCTGAGAGACTTTTATGAACTGGCTGCTGCAACAGAGGTATGAATCCTTCCATTTTTCCTGTTCTCTATCTTTTTCGAAGGCTGCTTTGTGTTGACTGAGCCGTCAAAGACCCATCAGACTAACAGATGTGTATCAGGTGAATAGCGAACATCCATTAGCCAAGGCTGTCGTTGAGTACGCAAAAAAGTTCAGGGACGATGAGGAGAATCCCGCCTGGCCTGAAGCCAGCGACTTCGTGTCGGTCCCTGGCCATGGAGTGAAGGCCGTGGTTCGTAACAGGGAGATAATTGTGGGAAACAAGAGCCTGATGTCAGAGCACAACGTTGCCATTCCAGTCGAAGCAGAAGAGATCCTGGCCGACGACTGAAGGGATGGCGCAGACTGGGATACTGGTGTCTATAGACCGGGAACTGATTGGAGTCATTGCGATTTCAGACCTGCTGAAACCGGGCGCTCGCGAGGTGATATCGATCCTCAATTCAATGAAAGTGAGGAGCATCATGGTGACTGGCGATAACTGGGGAACTGCGAATTCCATTGCCAAGGATGTCGGGATCGACATCGTGATAGCAGAGGCCAAACCTCAGCAGAAGGCAGAGAAAGTGAAGGATTTGCAGGTGATTGAACATGCTATTTTCCTCCCCAAAAAGGAAGAATTTAATAAAAAACTCGGGACATTTTTCCACGCAGGCATTGAGAGTAATATTGTTTGCTTTGGACCACAACCTTTAATATCTGCAGGCTTCAGGATACATTGTAGCGATGGTGGGAGACGGCATCAATGACTCACCGGCGCTCGTGGCTGCGGACGTGGGGATGGCGATTGGTGCGGGCACGGATATCGCCATCGAGGCAGCAGACATTGTGCTCATGAAAAGCAACTTGGAGGACGTCATAACTGCGATCGACCTCTCCAGAACGACATTCTCCAGGATCCGCCTGAACTACATCTGGGCGCTGGGCTACAATGTCCTGGGAATCCCGATCGCCGCTGGGGCTCTCTACCCTTCCACAGGGTTCCGCCTGCCTCCTTGGATCGCGGGCGCTGCAATGGCCGCGTCGTCAGTCAGTGTCGTCTGCTGTTCGCTGTTGCTGAAGAAGTACAGGAGACCAAGGCAGCTCGACAACCTTCAGATACAAGGCATAACAGTAAACAGATGATGCACCAGTTTGTTTAGTTGATGCATATTTAGGGATGAATCTGTTCAAAAATAAATTTTGCAGCCAGTTCGTCTGCGTGAAATTAGTCAGCTGATTGTAATTGTATTTATGTGGCAGTGTTGTTTGGGATTCCTATGAAGATCCGCAGTGTATTTGAGCAGTGAAATGGGTCATCTTTGTGATCTCTATGTGAATAACTAATTCCTTTGCTGTTGTTGGCCACTTCTGATTCTGAATCTTACCATTGATCTACAAAAATTAAAACCCATCTGCAAAAATCATCAATATTGCAGACCAAATGAATGAAAATGGAAAGAGGGGTCAGGGCTAAGAAAAATTTTTGGGCCCAAACTCTCAAGAACAAGCGTCTGAAGTCTGAAGAACTTGATTGTCCACTAGCCAGTCATAGCTCAGCATTTTGAGGGACACGGTTCACCCATTTGCATTTACAACGTGCGTTGATAGATATATTAGCGAAGCTTGGCAGTACGACAGTCGGACCGGCAGCTCGATCACCTCAGGGTCCATGTAAATCGCGACTGGCATCAGCAACAGAAGAAGCAGAAGGTCGATCTCGGGGGTACTGTACTGGTTGGTAACAAAGAACAAGTGCATGGTCGTTTGTCATGACAAGGCATTTTGAGGGACATGGTTCACCCGTTTGCATTAAGAACATGTGTTGATGGATTGATCAGTGAAACTCGGCATTACGACGGTCGAACCGGCCCCAACAACAAGAGAAGCATAAGTTCAATTTGGGCGCTGTGCAACATGCATGGCACATAAGCTCAATATGGGTCAGGGACTTATCGTTAGAGATAATTAATAAATTTCTCTAAAATAATTCATTTACTAAAGATATTTTGAAAATTTTATTGATTATCTGTTTCTCTCAAAATTATACCTGTAATCATGCATATATTGATTGAAATATTATCTTAAAATAGTTATCTAATAAAGTTTATGAATAGATCGATGTATTCTTCATTATTATATAGACAAATTCTACAATTCTCTCTTTTGCTTTTATTATTCTCAACCTTGTATTAGAACCACCATTGCCGAGGAAACCATAGGTGCATATTGCACGAGGAGCATCTTAGCATCCAGTACAAACCTAAATAAATCCATCTCCGCTGCTTAACAAGTTTCACTCCATGCGCACAAGTCTCTGAGAAACACTTACTCAAGTCTATTCCCCAAGATCGTGTATCGTGTCACCGAGTCGAGTTTTTTTTTTCCCCTTAAAGGACGGAGTGTCTTGCCCTGTAATATTCCAAATCTCCTCTCTTGGAGATACCATTGCCTACTTTATTCCATAATTATCGGCCTCATGAGATTAATATGGTCCCCTTCTTGAATCACGACTCTCTGAGCAAAACAATATCAAGTCTTTGTCCCATGAAAATCAGTTTAAATACTACCTTGTTGCATTGGATTGTTTCACCATAGTACCTATACATGTTGAAAGTGGTCTAACTTCTTAATGCAAATGGGTGACTGGTCCTATGATTAGCAATACATTAGTGCAAATGATTAACTGTTCATACGTCGCATAATCTATAGTGTTTTCGTTCGGGTCGATGTCATTATCGTTGATGGGAAATTATCATTTTAGTGGTTAAACAAACTCTTTTATGCAGTATCGCTAAAAATTGAATTCTTTTGTAAGCATCATCTATAGTAAGTGTCAATAAATGACGTGATTAATGCTTCGTTTGTTTCATGAAAAATGTGACATTTCTAGAAAAAAATTTCAAGAAGTCATTCTTCAAGAAAATGACAATAATTTTCGCTATTTGGCCAAGACCTAAAAGTGAGAACAATTGGCAATATGAAAGATGATTAACCGTTCGTACGTCACCTAATCAACAATATTTTTGTTTGGATTGATGTCATTATTGTTGATGGGTAATTATGATCTTAGTGGTTGAAAAAACTTTTTTATTCGGTATTACTAAAGATTGAAATTTTCGTAAACATCATTTATAGTAAGTGTGAATATATGACACGATTAAGCCTTTGTTTATTTCATGAAATATGCGACATTTCCTTTAACTATTTTTTGAAAAGTTATGTTTTAGGAAAATGACAATATTTTTACGTATTTGGCTAAGACCTAAAAATGAACAAAAAAATATTTTCCGTCATTTGATAAGGAAAATCTTATTTGATTTTCTTAAAGAGATATACACTATCCATATGCTATTGACTTGAGCATGAATAACTAAGGAAACCGGCATGGGTACTGGGATCTCAAGTCTAGATCCCAACTCCTAGGCACAAGCACAGACACTGATCCTAGATCCATTAGAATTGAACTTGAGCACTTGGTGTCCGTGCTTGGCTCCTTGGTCCCAAGCCTGAGTTTTGAGAGGTTGAGCCCATGTCCCAGTGGCTCGAGCCTCGGTCCATCAAGGCCAAGCCTCGGACACAGAAGCTTGGGCATGGGTCAATCGAGGCTAGGTTGGGCTCGGGACTCTAGTACTAATGCCCATGCTTGAGTCCATCAAGGCTACACTCCGGACCCCTATGCCGAGGACCAGGTTCCTGCGCCCAAACTCATGTCCATTGAGTCGGGCCCCAGGGCCTTGGCACTTATGCCTAGGTCCATCAAGGCCAACCAGTCCCCGGCACTTGGGCCTAGGTCCCTCTAGGTTGGGCCCTGGCCCCTAGCGCATGGGCCTGGGTCGGCGAAGCCTGTGCCTAGGTCCCTCAAGGTCGACCTCTCTAGGAAGACATTCTCCAGGATCCACCCGGACTACATCTGGGTGCTAAGCTATAATGTCCCGGGAATCTCAATCTCCACGGGAGCTCTCTTCCCTTCCACAGGTTTCTGCCTGCCTCCTTGGATCGTGGGCACTGCAGTGGCCGCGTCATCGGTCAGCGTCTTCTGCTGTTCGCTATTGCTGAAGAAATACAAGAGGCCAAGGCAGCTCGACAACCTTCAGATACATGTCATAACAATGAACTGATGATGCACCTGGTTGTCTATTTGATGCATATCTAGGGATGAATCTTTTCAAGAATAAAATTTGCAGCAAGTTCATTGGGGTGAAATTAGTCAGCTGGATGTAACTATAGATATGTGGCAGTGTTGTTTGGGATTCCTACAAAGATTCAGTGTGTATTTGAGTAGTGAAATGGGTCATCGTGATCTCTATGTGAATAAAACAACTTCTTTGCTGTTGTTGGCCACTTCTGATTCTGAATCTTACCATGGATCTACAATAATCATAATCCATCTGCGAAAAACATCAATCTTGCAGACCAAATGAGCGGAAGAGGAAAGAGGGGTAAGGGCTAAGATAATCTTGGGCCCAAACTATCAAGAACAAGCGTTTCAAAGTCTGAAGAACTTGATGGTCTAGTAGTTAGTCATGACTCAGTATTTTGCAGTAGGACGGTCACACCGGCAGCTCAATCACCTTATGTCGCGACCTAAATTTTTGGGTGCATCTCCTAGGGTTTAGGCTAATGGACTGTTAAGCCTAGACTTAGCTCAGGCTCTCCCAAGCCCATATCAATTCACGACTTAGATTCAAGTTTTTTTTTAATGGATTTTATCTAGGAGTCGCCACTAATCAGTTTATGGTGGGTCGATTAGACATCTAAGTAAAATAATTGGAGAATTATTTTACTCCTACGAACTAAAGACTTTGAGTATGGGGACTTGGTTACACTAGATTTCTCTAATGCCCTTTTGGCACCATTCTTTTTATTTTCAATTTTTTTTGTAGGTAGCTTGGATTTATTTTAACCTAAATTACTATCATGCAAAAGGGTGATCACACGGGTGCTCAATTATTATTAAACACTCAATGAATCAAATAAATTGCATCAAAAGAATTAAACACACAAAGCAAGCAATTATTTTTTAGGTTTTCTTGAAATTAGAATGTTATCATAAAACATGCACTTTAACTACATGACCTAATTTTACTAACAAGCTATTTCTAATTAAATGAACTTAACATGCAAACTAATTGACATGCATCTAATATTTTTATATTTTTTATTAAAATCGGAATTAATAAAAACCCTAATTAAACTATCTAAAATGAATGGTTATCTAATTTAGTTTAGGGATTAATTTGACTTAAACCCTATCCTATCTTAGAAAACTATTTTTTTAAAGAAAAATAAGATTATCAAAATGTGTAAACATTATTTAAGTGTCTATATATATATATATATATATATATATATATATATATATAAATCAATCCTAATCTATTCCAAAAATTACCTAAAAGTGCAACCCTAAAAATGCAATCCTAATTTAGTAAACCAACACACCCCAATACAAGATTTGATTTTTGATTTTTTTATATTCTTTAATGTTTTTTAAGATAAGCAATTATCAAATTACATCTAAACTAATCAAGATATCCATCAAATAAAGGATTAAAATAATCGAAAAATAATCCATTGTCTTACGAGTTAAATTAACGATTATTTTAACCATAAATATTACAATATATAAGAAAGTTCAAAATAATTAAAAATCTGATCCAAAGTCTTACGGATGAAATTAATAATTATAATGATTTAATAAGTTAAAATACTATCAAAATGCCTCAAAATCAATATAATTTAAAAAAAAAAAAAATGATCTAACATCTTACGGATCAAATTAAAAATTATAGTAATTTTGGGCAAAACCCTACAGATAATGCTTATGCATGAAATGAACATTGACATCCAATGTTCCAATTTAAGCAATAACAACAAAACTTGATTTTAAAAAGCAAAAAAAAATTTACCTTGACGGGTTTTTATTTACTAAACGAGACCGATGCCTAGGGTTCGCGAACGGCAGAGGTTACACAGCCACGAAGCTCGGGACCTGCGATTCAATTGCTCGCCAGGGGCTCTACGGGTGGCTTGGGATAAGCTGCAGCGTTTGGCTCGAGCTAGAAAGCTGCAAAGATAAGGCTTATCACGGACCGGGCTTGGCACGGGTCGTGGTAGTGTGGATTCTTCGCGGCGCTCCGTGACTGGCACCACAGTCAGCCGGTCGTCATGCAATACAAGGGTCAATGACTTCGGAAAGGCTTCTCACGTCCTTCTCCGAAAAACGAGGGGATGACCTGCAACTCAAAAATTACGAGGAAAGAAAGTCCTCGTTGAAAGCCTAGCAGCAAGACTTCACCAGCCAACGTGAATGGCCTGCAAAGAAAAAGAAAGTGATCTTTTTATTCCTTTTTCTATTTGTTCTTTATGTGCCCCTCTTGCTCTTCATTGGTGGACTTCAGAAGAACGGTGATTCGCCGGTACTGCAACTTCTCGGTTTGGAATGGTCAGGCTTGAGCTTGGACAGCAGCTTGCCGTTATTGCTGGGGATTCCGTGGATGGTTTAACAGGCCGCATGGATGTGGCTCACGTCGGGGAAGGACAGCTCGGACTCGGAGGAACGTTACAGCTGCAACAGGCTTGCCATGGCTCATGGGGGTGGAACTTGGCATCGGGGCAAAGCGGGCAGCAGCTCCGCAACAGTGAGTGGCAGCAGCGGGTTGACAACGAAGGGTTTGGGCGCGATGCAGCGGGCAACGATATGGCAATGACATGGCGTTGGCAAGGGTGGCACGTCTTGGTGCACTCGGAACCAAGAATGATGAAGTGCAACAAGCTTGGACGTTTGCGAATCCAGTATCTTCGTAGCGTGGTGGCCAGCAAGCAAATTGGACGATCACAGCAAAGTCATGGGTTGAGGTAGGTCAAGCACCGAAGAAGAGGACCACCCCTCGTGCTTTCCCTCTCTCTCGTCTCGATTCTCACGTGTGTTTGCCTTCTGAAATTCTGAATTGCCGGCCCCTCTGAATTGTGGTGCCCTCTTGGCTTTTATACTTGCTTTTTCCGCCGATTCCCTTTGATTGACCATTTTTTTTTTTTTAAAATCTTGCCTTATCCCTCTTTCTTTTATTCCACTCTATTCACGCATCTTTTCATTCCTTCAGACAATCTTAATTGATTTAAATCTTGCCGTGCCCAATCTCCTTTCCTCCCACGAATGTTCAAAATATATTTTGCTCTAGCTTCTTTCCTTTTTGCCTGTGCCTGTGGGCGCCTAAAGATGGTCTCGATTATATTTCCCGTGTTAACCGATCCCGCTTCTTGTAATCTATATACTTTTCCTTGCACGAAGAGACGAACTTGCAGATCTTCTTTCATTTTCCTTTTTCCCCTTTATTTCTTTCCGGTAGCTAAAAGATTCAGCCCCCACTCAAATATCATGCGCATTTCAATTCTATACGAAAAATATTATGATGAAATCTTTGCACACATAGCTTTAACCATCAAAGAAATAACGGGCTTGGCCAAATTTTTTGTCAACTCGCCAAATAAATCTCAGAACCATCAAGTCAAACTCATCCATTACCGGTCCAATGCAAATGCAATAATAATAATAAAAATGCTCCTAAAACTATATGTTATGCAATTTAATTCTAATGTTTTTGTTTAGGGGTTAAAAAGTTAATCCCTAATTTTTAATGTGATAAAAACTATTTGGGTTGCCAAAATTTAGGTGTCAACACCTCAGGGTTCACGTAAATCACGAGTGGCGTCAACAACAGAAGAAGCAGAAGTTTGATCCGGGTGGCACGGGAGCTCAATTCGGACCGGGGTGCTGTACCGGTTCATATTGAAGAGACCGACAATGTTGGAGCATCTTGCCTCGTGATATTCCAAATCTCCTCTTCCGAGATTCCAATGCCTACTTGCTTCCATAAACATCGGCCTCATGAGATTAAATATGGTCCCCCTCCAGAATCATGACTCTCTGAACTAAACAATATCATGCCTTAGTCCCATGAAGATCGGTTTAAATACTACCTTGTTGCATCGGGTTGGTTTCGCCATAGTACCAAATACATGTTGAAGGTGGTCCATGTTCTTCATGCAAATGGGTGACTGGTACAATGATTAGCGATACATTACTGCAAAAATGAGAACAATTGGGAATACATAAATGATTAACCGTTTGTACACGCATAATCTACAATATCTTTCTTTTTTTGTTCAAGTCGATGTCATTATCATTGTTGGGTAGTTATGATTTTATTCATGATTATGATTTCAACTATATTCTCACTATTACTTTAATTATTATTCAATGGGCTTATTATCTAAAATCACTTTGAGTTGTATAAATAAAAAGGTTCATATCAGGAAAAACGCCAAACTAATTAAATAGTGACAAATATACCATTTGCTATTGCTGGTTTGATGACAAGTGACAATTGATGGTTGTATCAGTTTTGATTCTTTAATTCAATTGAATGGAAAATAATAAGGTTAATTTGTCATAAATATATTAATTTGGAGTTTTTAATAATTAAAATTTTATTTTTAGTAAGTTTATTACACCATTCCAATTTTGGATTTTTAGTTATAAAAAATAACTTTGAATAAATTTATCATTGATGTATTAAGTTCTTTCGTGACATTGATCCTAAATAAAGTCTAACATTTCTTTCTAACTGTAGGTTATTGTTAAAAGGAAAAGCAAATGGTACTTGGATGGTGACTGTTCTAGATATATGACTAGAGATTCAAGTAGTTTTGTAAAACTAGAAAAAACAAAAAGGTAGAAATGTTTCATTTGGTGGGAACAACAAAAGAAAAATTATTGGATATGAAACAATGAGGATTGGAAGCTTAATCATCAACAATGTTTCACTGGTAAAAGGTTTGAATTATAATCTTTGGAGCATAAGCCAATTATGTGATACAGGATTCAGAATCAGTTTCCAAGAAGATGTCTGTTCAAGAGTTAGTCGAGACTTGTCTCAATCATTCACTAGGCAAAGACATGGCAATATTTATCTTCTAGACATAAGTCCAGAGAACTCTCAATGTCTTATTTCAATTCAAGATGAAGCATATCTCTAGTATCGCAAGCTTGGACATGTGAGTATGAAACAGATTGCTAAACTTTCATCTAAGAAGGTCTTCCCAAAATGTCATACTAGAATTCTGAGTTGTGTACTTCATGTATCTTGGGAAAACAGAGCAAAAGCTCATTTAAACCTGTAAATCAAGTTTCTACTAATCGCGTCTTGCAGCTTCTTCATATGGATCTCTTTGGACCAATCAGAACTCAGAGCATTGGTGGTAAGAAATACTGTTTGGTAGTTGTGAATGATTATTCAAGATTCACTTGGGTTTTCTTTTTAACAAATAAAACCGAAACTTTCTCATATTTTTCAAAGTTTGTTAAGAAAGTTCAAAACGAGAAATGTTATGACATTTCAAACATAAGGACTAATTATGGGGGAGAATTTGAAAATCAAGACTTTCCAAATTTCTGTGACGAGAATGATCTTCAACATGTTTTCTCATTTTCATATACTCCAGAACAAAATAGAGTTCTAGAAAGGAAAAATAGATCACTACAGGAGATGGCAAGAACTCTGCTGATAGAAAGTAAATTTTCTTCTCGTTTTTGGGCAAAAGCAGTCTCTACTGCCTGTTATATGATTAACATGGTATTTTTAAGGCCCATCCTAGAGAAGACTCCATATGAAGTGTATAAAGGAAAGAAGTCAAATATCTTTTATTTTCATGTGTTTGGTTACAAGTGCTTCATTTTGAAAAATGGAAATGATTGGACTAGAAAATTTGAAGAAATATTGGATGAATGAATATGTCTTGGTTACCCTACTTCAAACAAAGCTTACAAGGTCTTCAACAAGAATACACAAACTGTCGAAGAATCCATGAATGTCAGATTTCATGAAAGTATTCAGAATCAATAAGATCAGACTCAACTTGAAAAGTCTGAACTAGTTTCAGACTTAATAAAGTCTGATTCCCCCGAGGAACTTCAGTCTTCTAGTGATCAAAGTCAAGCAAAACAAAAGTCAGAAGAATCAAAGAAAACTGACGATCAGCAAACCCTTACAGGAAATGACAAACCTAACAGCAACTGGAAGCACAAATCAAGTCATCCTAAAGAACTCATCATTGGCAATATAGAAGAAAGAATTTGTACAAGATCTAAAGCAAAAGGAGACTTAAGTGCACTAGCACTTATTTCTAAAATAGAACCTAAAGGAGTAGAAGAAGCTTTATCTGACGAAAGTGAGATAGAAGCAATGTAGGAAGAACTTAGACAATTCAGTATTAATAATGTCTAGGAGCTAGTTTCAAAGCCGAAAGGGAAATTTGTGATTAGAACAAAGTGGGTGTTCAAAAACAAGATGGATGAAAAGGGCAAAGTAACTGGGAACAAAGCAAGGCTTGTTGCAAAAGATTATATGCAAGAGGAAGGAATAGACTATGATAAGACACATGCACCTGTAGTCAGGTTAGAAGCCATTAGACTATTGCTTGCATATGCGTGTTTTCATAATTGCATGTTATTCTAGATGGATGTCAAGAGTGCTTTCCTAAATGGATTCATAAAAGAAGAAGTTTATGTGGAACAACCACTAGGATTTGAAGATCCCAAAAAACCAGACTTTGTTTATAGACTGAAGAAGGCTTTGTATGGTTTGAAACGGGCACCTTGAGTTTGGTATGAGAGAATGAGTAAGTTCTTGGTAAGCAATGGTTTTAAGAAAGGAATGGTTGACACAACCTTGTTTATCAAAAAGGATGAAAAAGACTTTCTACTTGTTCAAATATATGTAGATGATATAATCTTTGGGTCTTCTAACGAAAATCTGTGCAAGAAATTCTTAAAATCTATGTAGGAAAAATTCGAAATGAGCATGATGGGTGAATTAACATTCTTTCTAGGTCTGGAAGTTAGACAATCAAAGAAATGAACCTTCATTTATCAGGAGAAGTATGGTGGAGATGTTATCAAGAAGTTTGGGATAGAAAGCTGTAAGAAAACTAAGACTCCCATGTCAAGTTCTTCCAAACTTGACAAGGATGAAGATGGAAATAAAGTTGACCAAAAGACATACAAAAGCATGATAGGTTTTTGTTGACACCTAATTTTGACAACGCTAAGAAAATAAAAAATAATAAAATCGCATCAGAACAAATAAAAGGAAAAAATGGGAAAAATCAATCGCGAAGAATCTCACTTACCTTTTATAAATGCATTGATAGAATCAATCACGAATTAATGAAATCAATCTTGAAGATAAGTTCTTTTTTAGGAAGCATCTACTTATGGAAACCTAGATTCTGATTGTATGGGCGATCAGAATCATCGGATTTTCATCTTAATCTTCAAACGGCTATAAGATTTCCTTAATCGATTATGTCTAATGGATTGATTGGAAGAAATTTCTCTAGAGAATGCCAATGGCTAGAAAGGCGTAGAGAATTATTTAAGGACGTCATTCAGTCTACTTGAGATAGGGTGTAAAAATTGAAATTCCAAAGTTTGAGGCATTTCCAACCACTTGTTCTTCAACGACAGCGCTTACAAATTATATTCAAGAGAGAAAAATACAAGAAAAGTGACTTAGTGAGAGAAAAAAGAAATCTTTCATTGAATGTTTGCACTCAAAATATTGTATTTCTCTGTTGATACTTTAGTGAATTTCAGCCGGAAGGCTGTCGGCGTGGGAGAGTGGACGCATGCTTGATCTAATTCGAACTACTATTAATCTTGTGCGTAATTTTCTCTTTCTTTAACTCTTTTCAGCTTTATTCGTTGTAATCATCTTTTGAACTTCTCAAAACTCTAAATTATCTCTATTTGAGTCTACATTTACTTTAGAAGTTTGGCGGCACTTTTAGTCATACTTTGACTCTTACTCGACTATGCTTGCAATATAACTTATTTTGCCTTTATTTATTTAATTTTTTTAACACTTATTCACCTCCCTCTAAGTGGTAATACTAGAATTTTCATGTATTAGGAAGGGAAAGGAAGGACATGGCATTGTGCCAATGATTGGGTGAGCGAAATAGAAAAAACGATGAAATTGATGGGTGGTGGAATTTTTATATTGATGAAGTTAGCGGTAGATATGATAAATATTTTTTTTCTCTATTTAATGATTTTTTTTTTTGTCAGTCCTACTCTATTCCTATTCTACACTCACTCTCAGACTTTTGCCCTATCTCTTACAGGGCGTGGGAGTTGAAACCTACTTTTGAAACTTACGCGTCCCCACCCATCCCCCCTTTTAGCCGCACGAGCAAGTTCATTATGCAAGTCTCTGCTTGCTTCTTTGTAAATCACTTGATCGAGAGAGATAATCACTTGGGGGAAAATGATAACCAATGTTTAATGATAATTAATAGGGGGTCAATTTCTTCGACATTGACAACCTTGCGCTTGGAAAGATAATTCCTTAAATTACATACCCGGAACTTTAAAGATAATACCTTGACCTATGTACTCGGACCAATAAGAGTACGCCGGCCGACCTTTCCCCCTTCACATCACATTTCTGACTTGGAAATTTTTCTGCCTAACGCTTTCGCACGGGCGCCTCGAGAATACCGCTCGGCAACCGGCATACCTTAGAAAAACCAATGTACCGTATATACCCAACAGTCCCCGCAAAATTCGCACGATTTTTGAGAGATTCGAACTTTGACCTTGGCTAATCTTCGAATTTTGAATACAAGAGAGATGCACTAAGCGCAACGCCTTGTTGCATCTGAGGGAGAATCTCCATGATTCACTTGCGCCAAAAAGGGATCAAACATGATACCGGACGACTCGAGATTCCCAAAGACAAATTGGTGGGAAACTGCGTCCGCTTATTAAATACATTTGTGCAGACTTCCCTTATGACGATTCTATAATTAAGTTAAAAAGTTTGGGTAAGATGCAAAACGACGTGGAGTTGTTTAACAATCGTTGTGAGGTCACTCAACGTCAAAATCGAAAGGTAAATAATCATTATTTTAATCGAGTCTTGGACGGTCGTAGCGACTATAAGTTAGTGATACGTGCAAAGCTTTAGTACGCAGTGTTACAAGTCCCTCACCCTTTAAATTCTCTCTCTCTCTCTACCACATGAGATAATTAGCTGTCAATCATATTTCCATTAATTTCGGGACGGTGACATTCACAACTTTCAATTCATCCATCTTGTGCTCTGTTCCTCCACGTAGGCAGCTTAATTTTTATTAGGTCATGAAAGAAATTTCAGAGTTTGTCGAAAGTTTTGCCATATTGGAAAACGAAGTTTTCTTTGAATTACTCTTTTAAGCTTTCTTTTTATATAATGCTATATTTTTCTTGAAACCACGCCTATGATTGGCAGGGTAAGGGTTATAGACATCACCGATGTACAGACTTAAGTAAAATTAAAGTAAATGGCTATTGTCCATTTTTGTAATCAACTAGTTAGAAGCATGGTTAGATGTTTCTCGAACTTGAGATACAGAAAACATGGACAATTTAGAATTACTAGGTGCGAAATGAAATTCCGGGTAACCAGATTGACGATATACAATTCGGTTTCTTTTAAGGTCCTCCATATTTGAAATAGCTTGTACACACACGCGCACACACACGCGCGCGCACACACACATATATATATGTATATGTATATGTATATGAAACTTGAGATGAACTATTTCCTGATTAATTAAACAACAAGCTCTCGTAAAAAAATAACAAATCCCAAATATCAATTAATTATTTGGATTTAATTTTTAGATCTACTGCTAGTATAAAAATTGATTTACACATTCACCTGTAAATGATTGACATGTGGAATAATTTGGTTACCTAATTATGCTCAACTGCAAACGTCAATAATCCAATGGTGAGCATGTCAAAGTTTTTGCTAGAGGCGGCCGCCCTGATACTTATCATAACTCTTATGCAAAAACTTTCACCTTACATCTGAATTTCTTCCATAAAAATATTCATTAAAAACGTCTAAGACCTAGCATCTTCTCCGATGTTGTTGTTGTGCTTCGGGCCTTTGCTTCTCTGTCCTCTTTGTCTCTCCTAGAGTAAAATTGCTTGAGCCACTTGGTTAATGTTGATTGTCATGTGATTATTACTTCTCCCAATCGTGTGATTTTTGGATTTATATATTTAGATATATATATATATATATATATATATATATATTATATTTTGGGAGATCAACTTATATGAAATAATTTAAATCGAGAAAAGCCTACGAAAAAGTTGATGATAGTGTTCATTTTAATGGAAATATTCACAAAGAAAGCTAGATGTTATAGGGTGTTGGGCAAAAAATGATGTTGGCATAGTGTCATTTTAATCTTTCTTTATGGTTAACTTAGCTTGGAAGCATGGACGGATTGGCAAAACTTCAATGTAAGAACTGATCTCATGAAAAAGATAAGCTCAATTTCTTTAAATAGTATCAATGTCAGCTCGAATCTAAATTCTGACCCAATTTTTTTTTTTTTTTTTGGGTTCCAATTGAATTTCCCTCCAATAATAACTACTGGATCACACTTCATTACCATGTAATATTTTAATTAATGAATTTCGGTGGATCCGCAATTAATTGAATATAAATTGAGTTTACAAGATGAATTTGGATCCAAATCGACCATTTCTCCGTTTCAAAATTCCGTTCACGAAGTTTAGTGGCGCACAAATGTTGGACATCATCACATAGCGTTAAAACAAAGTAATGGCGGGACATGACGAATCCCCGACGATTACAAAATAATTTTTTGAATATCAAATGTCAAAGTTCCATTCCAATTTGAGCTCTTGCTCAAGCGAGGAATATTATACATTACTTTAAATTCGAAATCTCAACGAATCTATCTCCACTTTGCAATCATATAGAGTTATGTGCATAAAATGTATATCATTTAGTAATTGTTGCTAGGTCCATTTAATTGGAAATTACCCATCATTAGAATTAGGCCATTTAGGTCCGTTGGTTTCGCGGAAAATAACTTTCAGGAAATCGTTTTCCGGATTTTCCGGTGTTCGTTTCACGGAAAATAAACTACTCAAGGAAAATGTTGTCCATCATTGGAAAAACAACCTTCAAAGATGAGGAAAATGTTTTCCACTTTTGAAAAGTGGAAAACATTTTCCATAACTTCTTCCACCTTACTTCTTTTCACCAACATATTTTTGTTTTATTTTTATGTTTTATTTTCCTTTTATTTTCCTTTTCTTTCTTTCATTTTTATCTTTCTTCCTTTTAGACAAAAAAAAAAAAATCTTTTTTTCTTAGCCTTGGCCAATCGCCGGCCACGACGGCGGCCGGCAACCTGCCGCGAGCCAACTCGAGCTCCGCCCCAAGTCGGCAAGGCTCCTCCTCGCCCGATCTGGGGAAGTTGAACTTGCCCGAGCCGGCGAGCTTGGGCCTCGCCCGGATCGGGCGGGCGGAGCTCGCGGCTCTTCGGATCCGCGAGCTTCGCCCCGTGTCATGTGGTGGCGTGCGTGCGGTGGCGAGAGGAAGGAGGAGGAAGAAGGAGAAGGAAGGAGGAAGGAAAAGAAAAAGGAAAAAATAAAAAGAAAAAGAAAGAAAAAATAAATAATAAATAATAATTTTGATTTTTAAAAAATACAAATAATTAAAAATTCAATTTTTAAAAAAATATAAAAAATAAAATTAATTTTTTGGTTAATTAAAATTATTAAAATTCGATTCTTCAATAATTTTTCCCAAATAATTAAATTAGCTAACGAACGGTGGAAAATATTTTCCACTCAAAGTTCGAGTTTTCATTTAAACACTGGAAAATATAGTTATTTTCCTCGGAAAATATGGAAAATGACTTTCCGTAAAATATTTTCCACGAAACGAATGACCTTTTGTTAAATTGCATGGCATATAGCTTAGTTTTCATTTAAACAAGAGAAAATCCTAAAAAAGATTGAGTGACTGCATATTAATTAAAAATCATATCTATGGCTGTTGATGTAAATTAAGAAAGTGAAGCAAGAACCGCAAATGACAGGATGAGAGGTAATATTATAGATGTTTTCGTTTCTACGAAGTAAGTTTCGTAATTTATTTATTGTTTTCTTGAGTATTAAATTGGTGGTTTGTGCACTCGTATGATCATCTCATATGTTAAAAAAGTAAATTAAAATCAATATGGGTTGCTTGCAAAACATTTTTTCAAAATAAAAGAAATAAAGATACTGAAAAGGCATTATAGAAATCTAGCATGATCAAGTCCTTAAACTTACAATCTCTGATTCTCAGGAATAAAGTAAATCTCCTATTACTTTACTTGGTTTTTAATCGACCCACCAAAAATAGATTCGTGGTGATTCTTAATTGCAAAATTATTCGCATGTTAAGAACTTGAATCTAAGTGGCAAATTGGTATGGGCTTGGGAAAACTCAAGCTAAGTTTAGACTTAGTAATCCATTAGTCAAATCTTAGATATTGCACCTGATATTAGGTTGTGATACAATGGACATTTTTTTTTTTTTTGTTCGTGCTATAGTTACACGTAGAACCACTTTGATGTACAGATCCGCGATAGGCGAGCCCAACGCCAATCCCCCATTGACTTGCTGGTAGAATATTGCTCTTTGCCCCATGAGGGCGACTCCTACCCAACGGTCCTCACGAAGTTCGTCCGACCTCTGATAGATTCAAACCCAGTGACCTCAGCTAACCTTGAATTTTGAATGCTAGAGAGATGTCCTAAGCACAGCACCTTGTTGCATCTGAGAGTGAATCTCCACGATTCACCTGCGCCCAAAAAGGACATGATACTGGACGACTCAAGATTCCCAAAAGGCAAATTGGTTGGAAATCCGCTTATAAAATACATTGTGTAGCCTTTCCTTATGACGATTCTTCGGTTAACATAAAAAAAATTGGGTAAGATGCAAGACGACGTGGAGTTCTCTAACAATTGTTCTGAGGTCACTCGACGTTAGGATCGAAAAGTATACAATCATTATTTAGCGTTTGAAGCAACTACAAATATGAGACACGTAAAAGGCTTTAGCACGCAATCACACGGCTCCAGAGAAGCTCATCACAGGTAAGGTCCCTCGCCCTTTAAATTCTCTATCTCTCTCTCTACGACATGAGATAATTAGCTATCGATATCCTTTAGATTCCCATTCATTTCGGAAGATTCTCAATTCATCCATTTTGTGTTTTGTTACTCCACGTTGCAACTTACTTTTTATTAGGTAATGAAAGATATTTTGAGTTTGTCGAAAGTTTTGCCGTATTGCAAATTCGCTTTGAAATACTCTTGTAAGCTTTCTTTTTATATGATGCTGTATTTTTCTCGAACCACGCCTATGACCGAGGGAGGGGGGGTAAGGGTTATAGACATCACCCACATATAAATTTAAGTAAAATTAAAATAAATGGTTATTGTTTATTTTTGTCACCAACTAGTTAGAAGCATGGTTAGAGTTTTCTCCAACTTAAGATAAAGATAAGATGGACAATTTAGAATTTCTGGGTGCGAAATGAACTTTCTGTTATCCAGTTTGACGATGTACAATTCATTTTCTCACGAAATAATAACAAATGCCAACTATCAATTAATTATTTGGATTTTTTTTTTTTATATCTACTACTGTGTAAAAAATTAATTTACACATTTACCAATAGATGGTCGACATGTGGACTAATTTGGTTATGTAATTATGTTCAGCTACACAAGTCAATCATCCGATGGTGATTGTGTAAAAAATTTTGCTACAGGGCAGACCTTAGCGTTATCCTAAGTATAACTATTACCAAGATATTATGCAAGCACTTTCACCTGACATCTGAATTACTTCCGTAACAATATTCATTAAAAACGTCTAAAACCTAGCCTCGTTGTGTCTCCTGGAGTAATATTGCTTTAGACACACGGGTAATGTTGATTGTCATGTGATTATTACTTCTCCTAATTATGTGATTTTTGGATTTATAGTTATATATATTTCTTGGGAGATCAAATTATATTAAATAATTTAAATCGAGAAAAGCCTATGACAAAGTCGATGATAATGGTTGTTTTAAGGGAAATATTCACAAAGAAAGCTGGATGTTATAGAGTGTTGGGCAAAAAATGATATTGGCATAGTGTCATTTTAATCCTTCTTTAAGGTTGACTTAGCTTGGAAGCATGGACGGATTGCCAAAACTTCAATATAAGAACTGATCTCACGAGAAAGATAGGCCCAATTCCTTTATAAAGTGTCAATGTTAGCTCAAATCTAAATTTTAACCCAATTTTTTTTTTCTGTCCCAATTGAATTTCCCTCTGATAATAACTACTGGATCACACTTCAGTACCATATAATATCTTAATGAATTTCGGTGGATCTGCAATTAATTGCATATAAATTGAGTTTACAAGATGAATTTGGATTCGAATCGACCATCTCTCCGTTTCAAAATTCCGTTAAAGAAGTTTGGTGGCCCACAAACGTTGGACATCATCACATAGCGTTAAAACCAAGTAATGGCGGGACCTGAGGAATCACCGACGATTACAAAATAATTTTTTGAATAAATTGTCAAACCTCCACTCCAATTTGAATTCTTATCAGACAAGCAAGGAATATATATATTACTTTAAATTCGAAATCTCAACGAATCTTTCTCCACTTTGCAATCGCAACGAAGCTCCTGGAACAATTTCCATGGCGGCGAAGCTGTTCGCGCTGACCTGCATCCGCAAGGAGAGCCATGGCGACCTCTCCCCGAGGCCGCACTACCCTTCCATGCCCAAGATCCCGAGAGGCGCCTTGGCGGCCGGGGAGGATGTGGCGGTGGAAGAGGCGAGGGCGTTGCTCTCGGTTGTGGGGATGACGTGCTCGGCGTGTGCTGGGTCGGTTGAGAAGGCGGTCAAGAGGCTTCCTGGGATCCGCGAGGCCGTCGTTGATGTGCTGAACGGGAAGGCTCAGGTTCTTTACTATCCGAGCTTTGTAAATGTAAGTTTTCAACTTCTGATACCAAGGATCTCGGGTAATCTGCGCGTGTTTTGCCTTTTTTTTTGCTCGTGTCGATTTCTAATGGAGCATGAGATCTTCTGGCACGGCACCGTGATTGCAATGAGTTTAGCATATGTTGCTGAATTTCTGAGGAGAAATTATCATAAGATGCTGTTGCTAGGTTGAATTTATTATCAAAACCTGCAGTTTCTCAAGGTAAAGGTTTGGCAGGCTGATTTTTCTGTTTCGCGGTTTGAATCATGCCTTGAGTTTGTTGTTGTGTTTAATTTCCTACAGGATGAAACGATACGCGAGACTATCGAGGATGTCGGGTTTCAATCCACCTTGATCAAGGACGAGACGAGCGAGAGAACCACTCAAGTATGCCGCATACGCATCAACGGGATGACCTGCACCTCATGCTCTTCCACAGTCGAGTCGGCTTTGCAGGCTGTCCAGGGTGTCCAAAAGGCCCAGGTAGCGTTGGCGACTGAGGAAGCGCAGGTCCAATATGATCCTCGGGTGACTAACTTGGATCTCCTGTTGAAGACTATCGAGGACACCGGGTTCGAAGCCGTACTCGTCAGTACCGGGGAAGACGTAAGCAGCATACATCTCAAAGTTGACGGTGTGAGGACCGATCATTCCATGAGAATCCTGGTAAATTCTCTCCAAGCGCTTCCGGGGGTCGAAGATATCAGTACCGATCCCGAGCTACACAAATTCACCCTCTCTTACAAGCCCGACTTGACAGGGCCAAGGAGCTTCATTGAAGTAATTGAGTCGACTGGGTCGGGTCGCTTCAAAGTAGAGATATTTCCCCAGGGTGAAGGAGGGAGAGAAGCTTATAGACAGGAGGAGATCAAGCAGTATTACAGATCTTTCCTATGGAGCTTGGTTTTCACTATCCCTGTCTTCTTGCTGTCCATGGTTTTCATGTACCTCCCTGGGATTAAACACGGGCTGGACACCAAAATTGTGAATATGATGACCGTAGGTGAGCTTCTCAGGTGGATTTTCTCGACCCCGGTACAGTTTGTCATTGGCCGTCGATTCTACACTGGGTCTTACAAAGCTCTGCGCCATGGTTCGGCCAATATGGATGTTCTGATCGCCTTAGGGACCAACACGGCCTACTTCTACTCTGTTTACTCTGTGCTGAGTGCCGCGACTTCTACGAGTTTCAGAGGCACGGACTTCTTTGAGACAAGTTCGATGCTCATTTCGTTCGTCTTGCTGGGGAAGTATCTGGAGGTTCAGGCAAAGGGAAGGACGTCTGAGGCCATTGCAAAACTCATGGACTTGGCACCTGAGACGGCGATCTTGTTGACCCTCGACAATGAGGGAAATGTGGTGAGCGAACAAGAGATAGACAGTCGGTTAATACAGAAAAACGATGTGATCAAGATCATACCGGGCGCGAAAGTAGCTTCGGATGGTTTCGTGATTTGGGGACAGAGTCATGTCAATGAGAGCATGATTACAGGAGAAGCGCGGCCCGTGGCAAAGAGGAAAGAAGATGCTGTGATTGGAGGCACTGTGAATGAAAATGGCGTCCTGCATATTAAAGCTACTCGGGTAGGCTCGGAGAGCGCGCTTGCACAGATTGTTCGGCTTGTGGAGTCTGCTCAGATGGCCAAAGCGCCGGTACAGAAATTCGCCGACCGCATCTCCAAGGTCTTTGTGCCCCTGGTATGTCAATTACCTACACTGCTTCCTTACTGGCCCGTGCTACCTAAATTTCACTAATTTTACCTGGTTTGGCAGGTGATCGTCCTTTCGTTTTCAACTTGGCTCGCATGGTTTTTAACAGGAAAGTTCCATGCCTACCCAAAGTCCTGGATTCCATCCTCCATGGACAGCTTTCAGCTCGCTCTCCAGTTTGGGATATCGGTGATGGTGATCGCCTGCCCCTGCGCACTAGGGCTCGCAACTCCAACCGCAGTGATGGTCGGGACTGGAGTCGGCGCATCTCAAGGAATCCTCATCAAAGGAGGCCAAGCACTGGAAAGTGCACACAAGGTTCGTAACCAATAAACTTTTCACGCCATCAAATTCCGACCACAATCCTAGATAATGCCACACAACCTTAGGTCCTTTCAAAAAATTTTGTATGTAGTATTTAAGCATCTTGAGATTGTTAATCGTTGCCAGATATGTAATATTATCTTCTATTCTGTCATCTCTCATCTGAAAGTGTGAAGTGATGATTTCACTCGGTAACCATCTTAGGAAGAAGTTGCGAATCTTATGTCATACAGTACACTTCTCCAGAACTTGTTCGAATCGGTTGATTGCGTCTATTGTCTGTCATGGTAATCCACATCTCAAACCCTTTTCTGTACTTTTCTGCTTCCTCGAAATGGCAGGTTAATTGCATAGTGTTCGACAAGACGGGGACGCTCACGGTCGGAAAGCCCGTGGTGGTCAACACGAGACTTCTGAAAAACCTGGTACTGAGAGACTTTTATGAACTGGCTGCTGCAACAGAGGTATGAATCCTTCCATTTTTCCGGTTCGCTATCTTTTTCGGAGGCTGCTTTGTGTTGACTGAGCCGTCAAAGACCCATCAGACTAACAGATGTGTATCAGGTGAATAGCGAACATCCATTAGCCAAGGCTGTCGTTGAGTACGCAAAAAAGTTCAGGGACGATGAGGAGAATCCCGCCTGGCCTGAAGCCAGCGACTTCGTGTCGGTCCCTGGCCATGGAGTGAAGGCCGTGGTTCGTAACAGGGAGATAATTGTGGGAAACAAGAGCCTGATGTCAGAGCACAACGTTGCCATTCCAGTCGAAGCAGAAGAGATCCTGGCCGAGACTGAAGGGATGGCGCAGACTGGGATACTGGTGTCTATAGACTGGGAACTGATTGGAGTCATTGCGATTTCAGACCTGCTGAAACCGGGCGCTCGCGAGGTGATATCGATCCTCAATTCGATGAAAGTGAGGAGCATCATGGTGACTGGCGATAACTGGGGAACTGCGAATTCCATTGCCAAGGATGTCGGGATCGACACCGTGATAGCAGAGGCCAAGCCTGAGCAGAAGGCAGAGAAAGTGAAGGATTTGCAGGTGATTGAACATGCTATTTTCATTTCCAAAAAGGAAGAATTTAATAAAAAACTCGGGACATTTTTCCACGCAGGCATTGAGAGTAATATTGTTTGCTTTGGACCACAACCTTTAATATCTGCAGGCTTCAGGATACATTGTAGCGATGGTGGGAGATGGAATCAATGACTCGCCGGCGCTTGTGGCTGCGGACGTGGGAATGGCGATTGGTGCGGGCACGGATATCGCCATCGAGGCAGCAGACATCGTGCTCATGAAGAGCAACTTGGAGGACGTCATAACCGCGATCGACCTCTCCAGAACGACATTCTCCAGGATCCGCCTGAATTACATCTGGGCGCTGGGCTACAATGTCCTGGGAATCCCCATCGCCGCTGGGGTTCTCTACCCTTCCACGAAGTTCCGCCTGCCTCCTTGGATCGCGGGCGCTGCAATGGCCGCGTCTTCGGTCAGCGTCGTCTGCTGTTCGCTGTTGCTGAAGAAGTACAGGAGACCAAGGCAGCTCGACAACCTTCAGATACAAGGCATAACAGTAAACTGATGATGCACCAGTTTGTCTAGTTGATGCATGTTTAGGGATGAATCTGTTCAAAAATAAATTTTGCAGCCAGTTCGTCTGCGTGAAATTAGTCAGCTGATTGTAATTGTATTTATGTAGCAGTGTTGTTTGGGATTCCTATGAAGACTCAGTGTATTTGAGCAGTGAAATGGGTCATCTTTGTGATCTCTATGTGAATAAATAATTCCTTTGCTGTTGTTGTTTTTTTTTTTTTTTTTTATACCAGGAACCGCCAGCCGGTGACGTAAATCTGGAGCGGCGCTAGCGTAGGACCCACTATTATGACGCCGTATTTAAGTCCACTAATGAATGTGCAGTATGCGAACCTGGAGGTTCGAACTCTCGCCCTACCGTGAAGAGGGTTTGAGCGCATACCAACGCAGCCACCGAATGAGGTGGTATTCCTTTGCTGTTGTTGGCCACTTCTGATTCTGAATCTTACCACTGATCTACAAAAATTAAAACCCATCTGCAAAAAATCATCAATATTGCAGACCAAATGAATGAAAATGGAAAGAGGGGTCAGGGCTAAGAAAAAGTTTTGGGCCGAAACTCTCAAGAACAAGCGTCTGAAGTCTGAAGAACTTGATGGTCCACTAGCCAGCCATAGCTCAGCATTTTGAGGGACACGGTTCACCCATTTGCATTTAGAACATGCGTTGATAGATATATTAGCGAAGCTCGGCATTACAACAGTCTGACCGGCAGCTCGATCACCTCAGGGTCCATGTAAATCGCGAGTGGCATCAGCAACAGAAGAAGCAGAAGGTCGATCTCGGTGGTGCGGAAGCTTGATTCGGAGCGGGGTACTGTACTGGTTGGTAACAAAGAACAAGTGCACGGTCGTTTGTCATAAGAAGGCATTTTGAGGGACATGGTTCACCCGTTTGCATTAAGAACATGTGTTGATGGATTGATCAGTGAAACTCGGCATTACGACGGTCAAACCGGCCCCAACAACAAGAGAAGCATAAGCTCAATGTGGGCGCCGTGCAACATGCATGGCACAGAAGCTCGATATGGGTCAGGGACTTCTCGTTAGAGATAATTAGGAATTTCTCTAGAATAATTCCTTTATTAAAGATATTTTGAAAATTTTATTGATTATCTGTTTCTCTCAAAATTGTACATTATGCATATATTGATTGAAATATTATCTTAAAAATAATTATCTAATAAAGCTTATGAATAGATCGATGTATTCTTCATTTTTATATAGAGAAATTCTACAATTCTTCCTTTTGCTTTATTATTCTCAACTTTGTATTAGAACCACCATTGCTAAGGAAACCATAGGTGCATATCGCACTGGTTGCGTCACCGAGTCGTTTTTTATTTTTTTTTCCCTTAAAGGACGGAGTGTCTCGCCCTGTAATATTCCAAATCTCCTCTCTTGGAGATACCATTGCCTACTTTATTCCATAGTTATCGGCCTCATGAGATTAATATGGTCCCCTTCTTGAATCATGACTCTCTGAGCAAAACAATATCAAGTCTTTGTCTCATGAAAATCAGTTTAAATACTACCTTGTTGCATTGGATTGTTTCACCATAGTACCTATACATGTTGAAGGTGGTCCAACTTCTTAATGCAAATGGGTGACTGGTCCTATGATTAGCAATACATTAGTGCAAATGATTAACCGTTCATATGTCGCATAATCTATAGTGTTTTCATTCAGATCGATGTCATTATCGTTGATGGGAAATTATCATTTTAGTGGTTAAACAAATTCTTTTACGCGGTATTGCTAAAAATTGAATTCTTTCGTAAGCATCATCTATAGTAAGTGTGAGTAAATGATGTGATTAATGCTTCGTTTGTTTCATGAAAAATGTGGCATTTCTATAAAAAAAAAATTCGAGAAGTCATTCTTCAAGATAATGACAATAATTTTCGGTATTTGGCCGAGACCTAAAATTGAAAACAATTGGCAATATGAAAAATGATTAACTGTTCGTACGTTGCCTAATCAACAATATTTTTGTTTGGATTGATGTCATTATTGTTGATGGGTAATTATGATCTTAGCGGTTGAACAAACTTTTTTATTCGGTATTACTAAAGATTGAAATTTTTCGTAAACATCATTTATAGTAAGTGTGAATATATGACATGATCAAAGCTGTGTTGATGTTGTTGGCCACTTCTGATTCTGAATCTTACCATGAATCTACAATAGTCATAACCCATCTGCGAAAAAACATCAATCTTGCAGACCAAATGAGCGGAAGAACAAGCGTTTGGAAGTCTGAAGAACTTGATGGTCTACTAGTTAGTCATGACTCAGTATTTTGCAGTAGGACAGTCACACCGGCAGCTCGATCACCTCAGGGTCCACGTAAATCACGAGTGGCGTCAGCGACAGAAGAAGCAGAAGTTCGATCCGGGTGGCACGGGAGCTCGATTCGGACCGGGGTGCTGTACTGGTTCATAATGAAGAGACCGACGATGTTGGAGCGTCTTGCCCTGTGATATTCCAAACCTCCTCTTCCGAGATTCCAATGCCTACTTGCCTCCATAAACATCGGCCTAATGAGATTAAATATGGTCCCCCTCCTGAATCATGGCTCTCTGAACAAAACAATATCATGCCCTTGTCCCATGAAGATCGGTTTAAATACTACCTTGTTGCATCGGGTCGGTTTCGCCATAGTACCGAGTACATGTTGAAGGTGGTCCATGTTCTTCGTGCAAATGGGTGACTAGTACAATGATTAGCAATACATTAGTGCAAAAATGAGAACAATTGGGAATACATAAATGATTAACCGTTCATACATGCATAATTTACAATATTTTTGTTTTGTTTTGTTTTGTTTAGGTCGATGTCATTATCGTTGTTGGGTAGTTACTATTTTATTCATGATTATAATTTCAACTATATTTTCATTACTCTGATTGTTATTCAATGGGCTTTTCATCTAAAATCATTTTGAGTCATATAAATAAAAGGGTTCATATCACAAAAAACACCAAACTGATTGAATTATGACAAATATGCCATCTATTATTGTTGAGTTTGATGACAAGTTACAATTGACAGTTGTACTGGCTCTGATTTTTTAATTCAATTGAGGAGAAATTAATGAGGATAATTTTGTCACAAATATATTAATTTAGGGTTTTTGATAGTTAAGAAATTTATTTTTAGTAAATTTATTATAAATGTACTAGTTTCGAGTTTTTAATTGTAAAAAAAAAAATTGAATAAATTTATTATTGATGCATCTAGATTTTTCACGATATTGATCCTAAATAAAATTATACTAAAAGGAACTTTTTACGAATTCAAGGAAAAAAAAAATGGAAACACAAAACGCAAGAAGCGCAAACGCAGAGCGCGGATCGAACCAACAGAAAACGCGCGCGCGTCTGTCCACGTTCCACCTAACCGGCACGTCCACGTGGATGGATCAGCCCTCGCCACGTGTGAACGTAATCCGCCTGGCCCCACCCGGAACTACGCTACAAAAAAAAAAAAAGGAGGTGGGAGCCCAGCTGAAAAATCCGAAAACCAGCGACGGCTTCGACCCCAGATGCTCTGTTCCTCTACAAAAGCTCTGCTCCTTCGCTGCAGAAATCTCCGCGCGCCTCTCGCCTCCTCCTCTTCTCCCGCTTCTTCTGCTCTGCCGTTTCCCATTCCCTTCTCTCCTTCGGTCGCTGAGCAAACCCTTCTCTCCCCTCGCCCAATCTCGTCGCTCCCCGAGCCCCGCGCGCCGATCAAGCCGCCGCCTTTCGGTTGTCGGAGCCTCGTCTCGCGCGATCGGAGATCGAGCCGTGCCATGGCGAGCCAGTCCTCGAAAGGGTCGATTTACGACTTCACTGTCAAGGTCGGTTCTCTATCGAGGTTTCCCTTTTGCGATTTCGCGGGGGAATTGTGAATCGGGAGTCGCCCATCAGCAGAAATGTCGACCCATTTTATAAAGTTCGCCTTTTTTTTCGTCATTTCTGAGCGAAGATTTTGTTTTTTTATAACCACGGCGACGCTCCGATTTTTTTTAGCTCCGAAAGATGACATTTTTGTTCAATTGGTGTTGAAACTTTCTTGTAATCTATGTAAAGCTGAGGCCTTTTTCCAAAGCCCCATCAGCAGAAATGTCAACCTCTATTATAAAGTTCGCCTTTTTCTTGGGTCATGTCTGAGCGAAGATTTTGTTTTTTTTTTTTAATTATCCACAGCGACGCTTGGATTTTTTTAGCTCAGAAAGATGACATTTTTATTCAATTGGTGTTGGGACTTTCTTGTGATCTAGGTAAAGCTGAGGCCTTTTTTTTCCAAAGTTCTTTCTGTAGCCTTGTTTTTGGAGGTTTTTGAAAGTTTAGGTGGTAATCTGAAAATGGACCAATCTACAGCGCCTTTGATGTATAAGTTTCCCTTTTATCTATGTAATTCGCTCAAATATCGGATTTTGTTGATTCAAATATCGAGTTTTGAGTAAGTTGTTGGGGTAAGTTGGTCAGGGAGCGAGATCATGTGTGTGGTGCCGTGCTGTGCCGTGTGCTGAGAGGTTGTGAATCATTTGAGGACCATGATGTCTTGCTGTGCTGAGACTTGGAGATTCGGGTTCCTTTTTTTGTTCAGGATGCTCGAGGAAATGATGTCGATCTCAGTTCCTACAAGGGCAAGGTCTTGCTGATTGTCAACGTCGCTTCGCAGTGGTAATTCTCAGGATTGTGTTTATGCCCTGTAACAGGGAACATCTGCTTGGACTTTGATCTTGGGCGATCTGCTTCAAAGCAATATCATATTTCATGCCTTTTCTCATTTGGAATTCTTTATGCAATTCAGCTTGGGAGTAGCTCAGTGTTTTAGTAATCGGGTTGGTCCACCATGTTCTAATTTTTTTTATTGGTATGTTTGTTGCAGTGGACTGACCAATTCAAACTACACCGAACTCAGTCAGGTCTATGAGAAATACAAGAATCAAGGTCTCCTATGCTCTCCCCTGATCCTGATGTCCCATAGTATCTCGTGTTTTAGTGGAATCCTGGCCTTAACAGGATAATAAAGATATAGTGTATCAGAAACGGCAGTTGGTTATTGGAATCACTTAGCATATGGAGATTCTAGAAAATTTAAAGAGGATGTCACTCTGATGTGATGCAGGGTTGGAGATTTTAGCATTCCCATGCAACCAGTTTGGAGCTCAGGAGCCGGGGTCAAATGAGCAGATCCTAGAATTTGCTTGCACTCGATTCAAGGCTGAATATCCTATTTTTGATAAGGTAAAAGAAATACATGAGGTCTTTCTCTGAAGATGAAGAGCATATGGTGAACTACTTTAAGTTCTTTCAAGAGTTTTTTTTGGAGTCGTATCTGCAGTTCCCTTATATTTCCTAGCAACTGGTAATTTGCAGTTTGAATTAAAAAAAAGAAGAAGTGAGGATGAAGAATCTGATTGCTTTTTCTATAGGTTGATGTGAATGGTGAAAATGCTGCTCCTCTTTACAAGTTCCTGAAATCAAGCAAGGGCGGACTCTTTGGGGATAACATTAAGTGGAACTTCTCCAAGTTCCTCATTGATAAAGAAGGAAATGTCGTTGATCGCTATGCACCCACTACTTCTCCTCTTAGCATCGAGGTGAGAGTCTAATCTTTGACGATCATAGTCGAAGTTTGTTCGACTTTTTTTGGCTATTTGACTGAGGCATTGCGGTTGTTATTGTCGCAGAAGGACATCAAGAAACTGTTGGGAGTGGCATGAGCGCTGGAACTTCTTTTCCCCTGTGAGGATGAGAAGTACTCTGAAAAATAAGCGTCCTCTTGACTCATCATGAGGATGCCCCTAGATGTCTCCTTCGCATGTTTTGTTGTTGAATTTGCACTGCGTTAATAATGTAAAGATGCCAATAAAGTCCAGCTTCCGGTTTCCTGCTGCTGTATGAAATCGTTTAGAAAACTAAAGGCGCTAAATTGCGGATGTAGCAAGCAAGTTCTAATATTCTGGTGCTACGATGCTACTAGTTGGTTTGATTATTTCTCTGGCGGATAAAACTTTGAATGAGTGATACGTGGCGCTGAAGTTAGATGAGTTTTTGGCTGTTGGAGTAGACTGTCTTTGTACAGTTCCTAAAGCCCGCGGTAGCAAAGGAACTGGGAAAGTATACAGAAAAGACAGTTCTTTTCTATTCTATTAGTATTAGATTAGTATTAGTTAGTGATCCCGGCTCAGTGAGTCAAGACGGTTTTCCTAACCGTTGAATCTTTGACATGTTTTTTCCGTGGTGATCAAAGTTACATTAATAATAAGATCATGCTCGAACAAACAGATGCGTTGACTATTACACCCAAAAAAAAAAAAACAGATGCGTTGACTAGAGGGTCATGGATCTGAGGGTCATCAATTCATAGTGACATCTTTCGTGGCTTTAGTTGATGAGAGAGAGAGAGAGAGAGCGAGCGAGCAATCAAGCTACATTTCACTGGTTACAGGGTCTTTTGACACCCTCCTGTGCTCTTCCTCTCAACGTACAAACCAAAAATTGCCAAAACTCGTTAAAATATCTACTTATCCCTTTGAAACTCTTTATGGCGCATTAGCAGCAGGTGGTAATGGCACTGCGTTTCTACCATCGCAATTTGCAGTCTTGTGTACCCTCTGAGAGAGAGAGAGAGAGAGAGAGAGAGAGAGAGAGAGAGAGAGAGAGAGAGCAATCAAGCTACATTTCACTGGTTACAGAGTCATTTGACAACCTCCTGTGCTTTTCCTCTCAACATACAAATCAAAAATTGCCTTTATGGTGCATTTGCAGCAGGTGGTACTGGCACTGCGTTTCTACGATCCCAATTTGCAGTTTACATGCAAGCTATCCTCGGAGAATGAGAAAGGCCATCACAGTTCTCGCATAGTCCTATTCAGAAGACTCTCATCTCTGCTTCTTGTTGGCATAATCCAAATATCCCTGCCCAAAACAATAGTAGCGTTCAACAACAGACGACGGTGGTCTCAAAATAAAAAGTTCACACACTGTATATAGGATATCTTCAATAAACAATTGAATGCAGAACAATAAGGAAAATTCCATGTCGCCTTTTTCCTTCTATCTGTTGCAGCCTGGAGGTATTGCTAATTGCTATGCACCAACAATGCTTGAGAGTTGAAAGGAAGCCTGTTCATCAGCCAAGTCCCATTTTTCATTTCTATCCTAAAGCAACCTTGACATTTGTGTACTTAGTGATGAAACGGTGATCTATGCTAGCAAAAAGAAAGTAAGAGGGATGAGCTACTTCTTCCCAGGAAGATGTGAACAGCTAATTACCTGCAGTATCCCCATAGCAGCAAACTTGTCCATTATTGTCTTCGCTACTACTGGATGCAACATCAAAGGTTGTAACAACAATTCCACGTTCTGTAAACAGAATGCATTAGCATTCCATGATTAAAATAACAACAAGATACTCAATTGCGAAAAGGAGTTGAATTTAGCATTCCATTTGTGAACAATGGGGACTGCTTGTGAACAATGGGGACTGCCGCTGGACCACTTAAGAACACAACCTAGTAATGCTGGAAGCCCAAATGGGAAAGTAAGGAAGTGAGTCTCGATAAGACCGCCTTCAATTTGTATAGCAGCAGAACTTTTGAGAAGAGGCATTATTTATTTAACATAGGGCTTTCGCATTGGTTGGCAAATCGGCAGCTTTGCGAGCACATTGAATAATGTGGGACATATACTAGAGGATACAAACTTAAAGCTGTACAAACTAAAGCATTATTTACGGTTCATGCTGTTGCTTCTACCGTCACAATTCAGACCTCAAAGATTGTATGAAACAAAGAAAGGTAAGGAACCACTTTATTGAGCTAATCTTGTGCATAGTGCATAAATACCTTAGTGAAAAAACAGGACGTTAGGCTAAAACTTTGAAAAAGGAGGGAAAGCAACTTGCACCTTTCACATAAAGGTTTCTTCCCAATATGTATAACAAACACCTTCAAGTTTTCCTGTTTTAGAAAGCTTGTCAATAAAAACCTTCATTTGCACAGCCTGATTACAGAGGACAGAAAGGATAAGTAATTTATAAATAGCATGACAGAAAATTTATAGAAAATAATGGTTTAAAGGAGACGTACATCACAATTGGGAATACGAAACCGGTCAAGAGGGCAGCCAACCACAAATTCAAGTAGCGAGAATTCAGAGACCTGCACATATATAAGGAAACAGGAACTAATCAGGCCCTTGTAGAAACTTGTCCAAGACCATGCAAATTACTGCACATACACATTCAGTAAGGATATTGCGATACGAGACTGAGAAACAACAAGATAATTGACCAAAACCTGGCCATAACTTCCTAAAAAACCCCTAATTTTAGGTCAAATCCCAATTTTGTCCCGAACTTTTTTTATATAGAAAAAATCCGCAAATTTCACTTTAGTCCCAAAGCTACCCATGCGTTCAAAAATCAACGCTAGTTTCTTCAAGATTATTTGAGAGGTTCATTGTCAAAATTTGCATTTTCATTAACACTGTCACCTACGTATAGAATAACAGCAGTCTCCTGATGCTGATTATCTTGAAGAAACCAGTAGCGATTTTTGGAAGCATGGGCAAATTTTGGGCTACAGTTAAATCGAGGATTATTTTAGACAAAAAAATGTTCGGGGCAAAATTGGGCTTGGACCTAAAGTTGAGAGTTTTTAAGGAAATTAGCCCCCCAAAACCTCAGGTATGATCTAATTGAAATACCAGTTCTGATGATTCTAGCCCAGGTAAACTCAATGCGATAGCAATATCCCCTCTTTTAGATAGGAACTAATGAGGCAAGAAATTAACGATACTATTTTAGGGAATAAACAATAACAAACACCAAGCTGTAAGCAGAACCAACACTGAGAAATTACTCTTTGTTGAGGTCCTTTGCACAACTATAGTCATATTTGGAAGCCAGACCGAGTATGATAAGCAAAATGCTCCAGTCAACCCAAAAACTTAGGTTGGAAAAACTTCTTTATAGGACGCATCCAAACAGGAATTCCCACAGGAACAATTCCTCCAAGAAATGGAGATACCAACACAAAAGCAGGCTGAAAGGCAGACTCACCAGACTCTGAAGATCAGTTGCCATTGAGTCAATATCTGTCTTCTTCCTAAGCAGAACACTGCAATTGTGGCAACAACAAAGATCATTTCACAGGTGACAACTGTGTATACCACAACAAGGTTAGGATCCCAAGAAAGAAAATAGAGAAGTCCCCCAGAGGGACAAGCTACAGCAAATTCATGACTTCCAAGTTCCATCCTTCTCAATACCATAAACAAGAATAGTTCTCGTATAGAATCAGAATGTGAAAAAGTGCACTGAAAGTCCTAGATGTTATGTACAGATTGCAATCAATTGAATCAATTTGAAAATTTAGGAGTCAATTGCACTTTTGGTAAAGGTTTAGTACATGATTGAATCAATTGAAAGTATAGGATTCAATTGTATTCAATACGTAAGATTTAGGACTTATGGTACAAGGACTTATGGTACATTTCTCCTAAATCAGATTTTTACATGGCAACCCTACAAAGTGAAGCACATACTTACATCATTAAGATAAAAAACATCTGTACCAATCATCTATGCAATCATCCTTGGGTTTATGTTATCCACAACTCAACCATCTGATTCAAAAGTGTGACCATGAATCTTATGGAAATCTCAAAATTACTGGCCCATGTCCAACTGTACGTTCTATGCACTGGAGTGCATTCCGATGCTCATTCCGATGCTCAATTTCTATGAAGGTAAAATGCACTGGAATTGATAAAAACATATATTACAATTCATCTTGCCCAAAACATGAGACAATGCGCACAAATGGCAATACCTCAGGCGACGCAATCTTGTTGCTTGAATCTGAGACAGCAAGTCCAACATACTTATTGCCAACATCCAAGCCTAGCAAGCGGCCCTTTTTCTTCGTATGAGCCATCAATACATCTTGGAACAAGCTCAAAGGTTTCGCATACCTCATCTACAAACACCATGAACCCAGTTGAGAAACTTCACTCAATGACTCAAACTACATGCTTGGAAAAATAAGCAGAGACCAAACGGGAATATCCATCAATTCAAGCAAGGCAGTGATGTCAGAGAGATGAACTCTCATGAAGCAAATCAAACACCCATCAACATATCCATCACTACCTACTATTCGTATCTTGAGTGATACCCAATAAGGTAAAACCATAAACAAGTACTGGGAACAGCATAAGGAGCAGCATAAGGAGCAGCTCTACGACTAGCTAGCGGTAGCATCCGCATAGCTGTCACGGGTCAATGCTAAAGCACGTAGCTTGCATGAGCAATGAGCTCCAGCGATGACACAAGCTTATGCGGCACGGTGATCTGACTACTTTGAAATAAAAGCAAATGAACGTATGCCCGAGAGACAGAATGTAGTGGACACCTGTCTCGAAAGTGCTCAGTCAGGCATTAAGACAAACACTTGGTATGGACGACCATATATCAGAGCCACACAAAAATTGGATCATTCACGTACCGTCACTTCGTCCGCTTATGGTACCGCCCGGACGACACCCAGATGTCACCTGCTCTTCCTCGTCCTTCCCCAACGGAAAGCCCGGGATTCAATCAAGAAAGGCGGGCGATTCTCTGGTCAAATTTGTGCTGAGCTTCTTCACACTTGTTGGCCCCCATCGCCTCCTTGGCAAATTCGGGACTTCGTTTCACTCTTTCGTTGTTCTCTTGGCCGGTTTCGATTTCACGAACACAGAGACAAATTGCACGAGCGGACGGTCTCACTGATATCGGTTGGAGACGGTGAACGCTTCCTTGTAACCGACGGTGTCAATACTCTTCTGCTCGCCGACTCAAGGTTAGGCCGGTTTAACCATCCTGAGCCGCTGGTTAGACCCGATTTTATTCGAACGACTATTCGCGTATAGTTTGTTTTCTCTGAGTTTAAGCTTTTGAAAGAGAAAATGAAACATTCGAATTGTTATGATATATACAACGGACCAAAAGAAAGGTTGTTATGATATTAGAAAGGAACCGACGCAGTGTGGGAGATATTAAAAACTGAAAAAAGAATTACAAAAAATATCTCGTATCTTCATTATATATGCGAAATATAATTATATGAAGGATACAAAATAAAATATTAGAATGATATTTTTAGTGAAAGTCAGTGTTAGTTATTTCTCTCTCTCAGGCACCTGCCAAGCAGTGGTGGTGACAGATGAGCATCCGACTAGTAGCGAGAACAAGCAATGCAAAGAGTTTTTATTTCTTATTTTTAGTCCAAGAATTAGTCCAAGAAATAGAGCAGTTGAAAAGTTTTACTTATCATTTGTGTTCCAAATCTATTTCTAAACTAAAATTTGTTCCGATTATAGAAAAATGAAATTGCGTTACCAAATGTAATTATATTTCAAACCTATTTTCAGGAACAAAAAAATAGTTCTAATAAAAAATAAAATGATTATCATACACGTCCTAAGATGATGTCCGGCTTTGTTTGGTATCTTATGTGTAACATCCCGATTTTCAATCCTATGAGAAATGGCTATAAGTTCGGTGTGCCAATGATAAGAATTGGTTATGGATGACCGTGGACCGATTGGCTCGACTAGAAGGGAGGCAAAGGATTGGCCATGGATTGATCAAGGGATCAGTCGTGAACCAATCCACCAACCATGCAAATGGACCCAAGCCATTTGGTCATGAAACGACCACTCAACCATAAGGGTTGATTGTTGGATGGTCATGTACCGTCCCGGATCGATGGATGATCATGGATTGATCCAAAGCAGTCATGTTCTGGTTGCGGGTAATCTCGCTCGGTCATGTACCGACTGTGGATGACCATGACTTGATTCGATGCGACCGTGCGTTAGTCATAGATTGATCACTCCCACACAACCACATCAACCGAGAGCCAACCATAGACCAGGTATGCTCAATCATGGACTAGTCATGGACTGGCCATGGACCCCTTGAGATGGATCTTGGATTCGATCAGGACCCTACTGTGTGCTAGGTTTTGCGCTCAAGCCTACCCCAGGCTTTGAATTAGCCACAGGCTCGATATGCTTAGCCAAAGTTGACCCAAGGGTCAACCATTAAGCCCATGCCCTAGGTCACCGACTTAGCCGAAGTAGGTAATTTTGCCTACGACAACCACACCAGGGGTGGCTTTGCCACAAACCTCGGGTGTGTCAGAATGGTCAATTAGGGATGTACACAAAAAGCCATTGCCTAGTTCTGGTTGCACTTCCAATGGCCTATTTCCCATGGTTGTTATATTCTTTGGAAATGGACAAAATAGAAGTTTCTAGAATATCCTAGGTTCTTCTTGAAGAATGATGACTCACCACTTTAGATAGATATTTCTAGATTTGGTAATGATTACCAAAGATTCGCCTTGGGAATTAAGTAAGGGACTCTTGGACAAATGGACGAATCGAGATAATATATAATAGAAGATTCTAGAATACCTCATTAAATGCAAGGATGAGTCACCTTGCTTAGGTGTCCCTCAAAGATTTTGTAATAATGGCCAACGGATTTACCTCAGATAAGAAGTTGATGACTCATTGAAGATTCTCCTTGCATAACAAGTAGATTAAGTCATGATGGCATGGAGTAGGTGGTCTAATAAGAAAATGGCATGTGTTTTTCTAGAACCCTAAGTGTGCCACCTTGCAAACTAGGCATGCCACCTCAATGTTATAGCCATGCCACTTCAAGAAAGATAATTGAGCCACTTGGAAAATGTAATGATGAGTTTTGAGCCTATAAATAGGGGAACCATCCCATTCATTCTCACCTGGAGCTCTCTTCTCCCCTCTCGCCCTTTTACACGCCATTCTTCTATTTCTCTCAACCTTGCACAATAGCCCCTCATCAAGTCATTCAAACTAGTTCTCGAGGTTCATCCAAGTTAGTAAGATCCCTATGTCTCCTCTAAGGCAGTAGTCTCCATTGTTGAGTTTAGTTAGATGCTTACCCGTCAAGCCATGGGTACGATGTTGTATCTTTTGTATGGTTTTGCTCATCTTTGTGCTCGAGTTGTTTACGCTTGGAATGAGGCCGAGGTTCATTCGAGTTGAGTTCATCGCAAGGCAAGGTTGCCCCAAGCCATAAGGCCTTGGTTTTGGCATAAATAGGATGCTAAGTCCAAGTCTTGCTTGGTGCGGGGGTCGCCCAAGGCCGCAAAGTCCTGAATTGACATTGAGGCGTGTTGATCTTATGCCTTGATTGGTATAGGGATTGCCCAAATCCACGAGGTCTTGGTAAGGCACCAAGCATGCCGATTTCTATAGTTCAAGTGGACACGGGAGACTTTGTGCTTGGCGTTGAATCAAATCGTGAACCGATGGTCATTCTCGATACATGTATATTCACATTGGGTCGGAGCCAAGGTCCGTCAAGCTCGGGATTGTCACTAAAGTGAGGTGTGAAAGGGCTAATGCAACCACCTAGAGGGGGGATGAAGAGGTGTTAATGAAAATTTTCGCAAGACTTAGCAGAAGTGAATTGCTTTTAGAAGATGATAGACTAAGAATGTAATCAGCTTTAAATGAATATACAAATATGCGAATGAAAGTAAAGAGTTCAAGGAAAGAGAATTAGAATATAAGGTTTATAGTGGTTCTACTTAGATCAAGCCTACGTCCACTCTCTCACGCTGACAACCTTAAGGCTGGATTCCACTATGAATCAAAAGAGATTTTACAACTTGTAATCTTCGACTTTCTCAGTGATGAGTCTCTACTGATCTCTCACAAAGTCTCACTAAGTATATCTCTCTTTTGGAGACGCAGACCCCTGGAGTGCCATAACTTGGCACAAAGGAACACTTAAGTGCCATAACTTACGAAAATGACACTTAAGTGCCACATTCCAAGAAAATGGATCACTTAAGTGCCACTCCGGCCAAAATCCGGCCAAAACGCCGATGTGTCAATTTTCCGGCGAAGTGAGTCCAAAACGGCGTTGTTTTGATGCTGACGTGGTAAAAATTTAATATAAAAATTAATTTAATTTAATTTAAAACTAAATTTATTTAAAAAATTTAAAAAGAAAAGTAAAAATTTTTAAAAAATTAATAAAAGGGTGGCTCGCTTGCCGCCTCCTCGTTGCCGCCGGAAGGGCCGGCGACGAAGGGGGAGGGTCGGCCGGGGTCATTAGGCCCTGGCTAGGGGTCGGCGACCTCAACCGATCGTCGGCGAGGGCCCGCGAGCCCTCTTCGGATCTGGGCGAGGGCCGCGAGCTCTCTCGCCGGCAGACCAAGGGCTGCCACCCACCGAGGCAACCCCGGTGGGTGGTGGCCCTTGGCTCAACCGGGTGAGGGCCGCCGACCCTCGCCGGATCCGGGCGAGGGCCACGAGCCCTCGCCACTCGCCACAAATCTGGGCAAGAGTTGGCGGCCCTTGCTCGGCCAAGTGAGAGCTCGTGGCCCTCACCCATATCCGGCAAAGGCTCGTGGGCCCTTGCCGCCGGTCAGCCGGGGCCGCCGCCCCGGCCAAGGCCCGACGACCCCGGCCGACCCTCCCCCTCCATAGCCGGCCCTTCCCGTTGTTGGATGAATTCTCTTAAAGTATTTTGAAGTTGACAAAACATTTTTATCAGTCTAGTCTGAAGACTTACAGACTCTATTGACAAAGTCTGAAGATCAAAATCTGAAGCTAGCAAGACTCAAGAATTATATTTCAAAGTCTACTCACATGGACAGTTTCCAGGACGACGTTTATTCTGATCTTATATGATCTTTATTCTAACGACTAGTGGAAATCTTTCTACTGGATTTAGCACTAAACGATCTTACTTTCATATGGAATATGTTTAGATTCTCTAAAGATTTCGCAACTTATATTTGGAAGGATCTACTTATGGAAACCGAGATCCTGATTGTATGGGCGAGTAGAATTGATGGGCTATCAACACTTACCTTAAAGAGCTCGAGATCTCTCTATTTGATTCTGTCCAACGGGTTGATTGGAAGAACTTCTTTGGAATGTGCCAACGGTATTGAAGGCATAAAGAAGTATATAAGAGAGATGCTCTAGTTGTTGAAGGGTGCAGATAGAAGAATTCCAAAGTCTGAATCTCCTTTTTCTATTTTGCGATATCATTCTTCGAGCGATATTTGTAATCAAAAGAGAGATCATTTTGTAGTGAGACCTTGAGGAAGTGTAGTAGAGTTTTCTACACCGTGGACTCAAGAGCATGAGACCGTAATCACTCTTATTGATTCTTAGTGAAATCCAAATGGAAAGGGCTGTCCGGTGCGGGAGAGTGGACGTAGGTTTGATCTAAGCCGAACCACTATAAATCTGAGTCTTGATTCTCTATCCCTAATCCTTTATATCGTTAACTGTTTTCATTTGCTGCAATTGTTGGTTTTAAGTTATTCGGATTTAATTTATTAAAATTGCTTTAAACACCTATTCACCCCCCCTCTAGGTGCTAATTCTAGTCCTAACACCCGTCGGTGGCGGGAAGGCGGCAGCGGCTGAGTGCTCGCCCTCAATCGCCGCCCTTTTTTATAATTTTTAAAAATTTTTGCAATTTTTTTTTTTTTTTTTTAAAAAATTTAATTTTTAAATTTAATTTTTTAAATAAATTTAGTTTTAAATTAAATTTAATTAGTTTATATATTAAATTTTTTACCACGTCAACATCAAAACGACGCCGTTTTGGACTCGTCACGGAAAATGACAGTCGAGCGTTTTGGCTGATTTTGGCCAGAATGGCACTTAAGTGATCCATTTTCTTGGAATGTGGCACTTAAGTGTCACTTTCGTAAGTTATGGCACTTAAGTATCCCTTTGTGCCAAGTTATGGCATTTGAAGCGTTCTTTTGCCATCTTTTTTGTATACAACTTTGAGCTCAATGAATGAAACAGTAAGTAACTTGAGAGCTTTAGACTTTGGAATTTTTCTTTCATGCACACACTCGAACAACTTGAGAGTCCACCTTAAATACTCATTTATGCCTTCATAACCGTTGGCACTTACCAAAGGAATTCTTCCAATCTACCCGTTGGACAAAATCAATCAAGGGGATCTTCGAGTCGTTAGATGATTATGATGAAAGCCAGTTAATCCTGTTTGCCCATACAATTAGGATATTTGGTTTCCGTAAGTAGAACCTTCCAAGTTTACTCGCCTTTCAAATGATCTTCATATCGGAGTAAGTTCCAATAAGAATAATCAATCAAGTAAATGCTAAATACAGCCATAAGGTCATCCATAAACCATACGAAACGAAATCTTGAAGATAATCTTGTATCTGGATAAGTCTTCATTCTTCGGTCTGGAAACTGTTAGTGAGGGCGGACTTTTTAGACTAAAGTCTCGTGGTCTTCAGATTTTGACAAAAGAGTCTAGAGTTCTTCGATCATAACTTTTGAGTCTGCAAGTCTTTAGACTAGACTTATGGAAATGTTTTGTCAACTTCAAAACAGTAAATGAGTTTTCTCTAACAATCTCCCCCTTTTTGATAGTGACAAAACTTTCTTGCAGATTTGAATAATTTTATCCTGCAAAACAACACTTAAGCAATACGTGATATATATAATGAATAAGACTTGGATAGCATTGATTCTGCAACCATAGAAAATATGTTAGTCCTGTAAGACAAAATGACTATTCCATCGTAATTAGTATCATAAACTAAGTTATTGCAAGCGTCAAAAAGTTCAAATCCAAACAATCCAAAATTAAAAAGTACTAGAGTCCAAAATACCAAGCACAAAATCATCAAAAGTTTCCAAGCCAGAAAAATAGATCAGTCAAATCTGCATAAACTCTCTCCCTTTTTGTCACAGCAAAAAGTGAAGAGTGACTATAAAAAGAGTTGGGTAAAAATCATGGCAATTTGGGGATACGAACGATCTGGAAATCTCCCATAGACTTGATAGTCTCCTCCGGCTTCTTCAGAGTCTCCTTCAGCTGTTGAATATCCTCACCCTTTGCAGTTTCTTGCACTTGAAGCTTTAGGGCTTGTATCTGTTCAGGTAGAGAGTTTGAAGTGGACTGGATAGTAGTTTTGAGATGCTTAATCTCACACTCCATTCCATATTGCTGAGCCTTCACACCCAAAAGGATTTCTAGCAGCCTTTTAAAGTCTGTTGTTGGTTCTATTGTAGCACTAGGTTCAGCTGAATCAATTCCAGGAGTATTAAGATGTGAGGGAACATCAGTAGTTCGATCACTAGGACTAGGAGTGGATTCCTCAACATCTGCTTCAGGATATTGAGAGGCATAGACATCCTTTGGATCTGTTGGAGATCTACTTACATCACTAGTAAAGACATGTGAAGAAGTACCTCTTTTTCTAGCAGCTCCTCCTGTTTCTATGCCTTTAGGTGGAGACAAGAATTCTTCTTCTTGTCCTTGATTTGCTTCAGCACCCGAGTGATGTTGTTCGTCTCTTGCAGTTCCACTTCGAGTCTTTTCGGAATCCTTGGATAAGGATACAACATATGTTGGCTTAAAAGAGTCATCTTGACCCTCTTCTTCCTCCTCTTCTCTTTCTCTTCCTTCTTCTTCTGTTCTTACTTCACCTCTCTTCTCTGTTTCTACTCTTTCTCTATTCTCTCTATCCTCTGGCTCTTTGAAGCTAACAAAACTCCATAAGTTACGCAAGGTAGTGAGAGTGATATCGTCCTGATCTTCTTCATCCTGCAAGATAAGGGCTCTCCTCTTCTTGGTTGGTGCGATCATGGGCTCCTTGCCTTTTCTCTTAGTTGCTGTAGAGTCTTGTTTTGCCTTGACAAGGGTCTTCTTCTTCAGGCTCTCCAATTCCTTATTCAACTCATTCAGACGCATTTTTGAAACCATTTTCAGTCCAATCACCATTGGAGCAATGGTTCTAACACATAGAGAAGCAGGAATCTGAATTTGGAAATGTTTGAAGAGTCAAGTGACAAGCGCAGAGTAAGGTAGTTGCCCCTTGTCTTTCACAACTGTTCTATAGATGTGCATTAGGATAGTGTGAGGTAGTGAGAACTTATAGCCAATGTTGATTGCATACATCAACTTTGCTTCAGAGTGAGAGACATCAGTTTTTGAAGTGGATTTGGGTCTGATATAATTGATCACGATCTTGTGAAGTAAAATATTGGAGGCATTCATTCTAGTGTAAGAAATCTTGCCCTCAGCAAATCTGTCCCGAACAAGAGCCAAAGTCGCATGACCAACAGACACACCGATTGGTTGGAAACTCCATCTTTCCACACCAATCACATCAGCCAACGGATCCACATCAACCACAAATTCTTTGTCCTTAATCATAAAACAAAATCTATCCGCATCTAGAAAAAGACATATTTGAATAGTAGTAAGCAGTGAGTTCAGGGTAGGCTTCAATAGATTCTAAGCAAAATCGTTCAAGTTGAAGAAGTGCAAACTTCTCCCTCAGTTTCACTTTCAAAGAGTCAAGAAAATCAAAATCCACACTTCTAGGGTTCATAACCCCTCTCTTCAGTAGATCTGAATAAGTCCTCTTATGGTCCTTGGAACGGAATAAACTCGTTCCTTCTCCACGAATAGTTGCAGCAACACCCATTCTAGGCTGAAAATGAGTATACATCCTTTCATCATTGTCATTTCCTTCAGGTTGATTAAAGCCACCAATGTGCCGATCACTTGGAAAGTTGGCAAAAGTCATTGCAGCAAAACCTTTAGGCACAATGCCTAACCTTTCCATGGTATCCAAGAAGAAAGTTTCGTTCTTGTAACCATTTGCTTTCAAGAATTCATCAATCAAAATCATTGCAGAACCACCTATCTTTAAGCTCAAGTAGAGTCTAAACAAAAATTGGAGTTTTTGTGTTCTTACAGGTTTAACATCTTCAATGATCTCTTCTTCTGCTTGTGGAGGATCTTGTGTCGCTTGTTGTGAGGATGACGCTTTTCGAAGCTTTATCCAAAAATAAACTCATAATCATTTAGAGAGTATTAATTTACAGTCGTAACTCGAATACTTTAAGTCTGAACATTTTCGGAATTTACCCGGTAAGAGATATGATGTTCAGTCTGGCGTGAATGGACTCAAATAAATTTCTCTCCAATGGCTTTGTGAATATGTCCGCCAACTGATTCTTTAAGTCGATGAATTGAATCATAACTTCTCCGTTCTGAGCATGATCTTTAATGAAGTGGTGTCGGATCTTTATATGCTTTGCCCTTGAATGAAGAATTGGATTCTTTGTGAGATTGATGGCGCTGGCGTTATCACATTTGCTCTCGGTGCACGATTCTTCAATTCCAAAATCTCTAAGCTGTTGCCTTATCCATAAAATTTGAGAACAACAGCTTCCAAGAGCCACATATTATGCTTCAGCTATTGAAAAAGCTACGGTACTCTGTTTTCTTAAAAACCATGTGTCGCGACCTACCCTCGGGGGAGGGAACAGGTTTAGGGGTATTGCCTCAAGGACGGGCCTAAAGCCCATGATTAGGCGTGAGCTTTCCCAAGCCCATACCTCGTGTGACATTGGGATATTTTTTTATGAAATTTTGCACAAAATGAGTCACCACTAGCCTATTAGGGTCGGCTAGAAACCAAGTGAGGCATGGGAGTGTACCTCACTTCCTACACAACCAGAGAATTTAAGGTCGGAGACTTGATTACACTAATTGACTAATTAGTGCCATTTCGGTACCTAATCTTGTTCATTTTAACAAAATGATTTTTGGCAGGCAGTTTGGATTGATTTTATACCTATCCACTAACATATGAGGTGATCATGCGAGTGCGCCATCATTAAAACAATAATCGCAGCTATCAAGATCCTAATTGCAGTAAAATTAAACACGTGCAATTAAACATAACAAAATATGCAAACTAAACATGCCATATAATCAATACACGAGTAAATAAAGAACTAATTATACTAAAATGGCAATACACGGCAAGTTCTAACCAAATCCCATCATTTTTGGATTTTCGAAAATTTTTAATTTATTAATTTTTAAAAATAAATAAAATAATAAAAATAATTTTTTTAATATTATTTTGATATTATAGTATTATAATATATTTAAAACAAACCGGGTTGGATCGCCCGGTTGGGTTTGACCCGGTTCGGTGAAAAGGGCCTAGGATCGGGCTAGACAGCCCGAACCCCGATCGGGCTGGGCCGCGCAGCCTAAGGTCGATGGAAACCTAGCCAGGTTGGGCCTGATGTGCAGGCCTAGTCCGATCTAATTTTTTTTTAAAAGAAAGAAGCCCATAAGATCACAAGCCCACAAGCCCACATGCAAAAACAACCTAAATCCATCCCGAATTGCTAAAAAACCCTACTCGGTTCGCGACCCGCGCCCGACCCGCGCCCGACCCGATTTTGGGCCGAAACCTTAGGGCTTCTTGGCGGCTTGACGGCGGCGACGATGGGGACAGCAGTTCGAAGTTGCAGTGGCGTCGCTCGAAAGGGGCTTGGAGTGGCGTGCAGGGGAGTGTCGGCGTTTGCTTCGAGACTTGCTGGCATCGAGGGAGCGGCATTGAGTAGAGACGATGGTAGCAAATGAGGCGAGCGACGCTCGGCGATGGGCGGCAGGCACAGTGATGAGCGGGCGCTATAGGTCGTGCGGCAAGGAGCTCAATTGCTGGCGTCGGGTAGAGCTGGGCGAAGACAAGGTAGAGCTTTGAACGGAGGGCAACGCAAGCGAGGGCTACTGGGCGTCGGAGCGGAGGCAGAGGCGTGTGGTGGCTCGGCAATCGGTTCTAGCGTCGCGGGAGGGTGCTTGTGTAGAGGTGTTGTTGCAGTAGTCAGGCAGAGGGGAGCAGCGAAAGCTCGGGCGGCGTCGGGGACGGAGGGCGACGGTAGCTTGAACTGTGTCGGGCGCCGGGCAGAGGTGGCGTGAGGGTCAGATCGTCGTAGTTGCAGCAGAGGGTCGCGGACACGCGGGCTGCTGGCGAGTCGTGGAGCGGCGGTGGTGGCGCGGTGCTTGCAGACGAGCGGCTCCACTACGAGGCGGCTAGCGCAGCAAAGGCTTTGTGCGGCCGCGGGGCAAAGCTGCTGTGAGTTCTCTCTCTCTCTCTCTCTCTCTCTCTCTCTCTCTCTCTCTCTCTCTCTGGGTTGCTCTTTTCGGTCACCTCTCCCTCCCCCCGAAGACTGTGTTCTCCTATTCTCCCCCCTTTGCTATTCTCTTCTCCCTATGGTTTTTTTGCATGAAGATAAGCCGAGGAGGAAGAAGCTTGGCGCAGGTCGGGCCGAAGGGAGAGAGGAAAGGTGGAGGGCCGGGTTGGGTGACGAGTGGGCACTGCAGGTCACGTAGCGAGGAGCTCAATTGCTGGCGTTGGGCAAAGCTTGGCGAAGACGAGGCGGAGCTTCAAACGAAGGGCAGTGCAAGCGAGGGCTACTAGGCATTGAAGCGGAGGCGGAGGTGCGTGGTGGCTCGGTGACCGGTTCTAGCGTTGCGGGACGGTGCTTGTGTAGAGGTGCTGCTGCGGCAATCTAGTAGAGGGGAGCGGCGGAAGCTCGGGCAGCGTTGGGGACGGAGGGCGGCGGCAGCTCGAACTATGTCAGGCGCTGGGCGGAGGTGGCGTGAGCGTTAGATCATCGCAGTTGCAGTAGAGGGTTGCGGACGCACGGGCTGCTGGCGAGTCGGGGAGCGATGGTGGTGGCGCAATGCTTGCAGACGAGCGGCTCTGCCACGAGGCGGCAACACGGCAAAGGCTTCGAGCAACCGCGAGGCGGAGCTTCTGTGGGTTCTCTCTCTTTTTGTCTCTAGGTTGCTCTTTTCGGTCACCTCTCCCTCCCCCCGAAGATTGTGTTCTCCTATTCTCCCCATTTTGTTGTTCTCTTCTCCCTAGGGTTTTTTAGGGTGAAGATCGGCCGAGGAGGAAGAAGCTTGGCGCGGGCTGGGCCAAAGGGAGAGAGGAAAGGAGGAGGGCTGGGTGGGGCCAAGGCCAGATGCAACCCAACCCGGCTCCTCTTGCGTCTTTTGGCTTTTTTCTCTTTTGTTTCTTTTTTTTCTTTTTCTTTTTTTGGCGACTAATTCCTAATTTTGTACATGATTAAATCCTAAATAAAAAAGTAAAATTTAAGTGTCAACAGCTGTCTCGAAGATGTTCCATTCAAAGACAAAAGACACCTAAATTATTTTAGCGATAGAGAGACCCTAGGTGCATAGGCACGTATCAGGTCGACGAAAATGACTCATAACTATGAAAGCACATTTTGTTAATAAGAGGAAGAAAGGACTCCAAGCTACAGAAGCATGCCGTGTCATAAGAAGAAGGACTCCGGGCTACAAAACTCTCTGTGTCGTAAGAAGAAGGACTCCGGGCTATAAAGCTCTCCGAGCTACAAAAGCTCTCCGAGCTATAAAGCTCTCTGTGTCATAGGAAGAAAGACTCCGGGCTACAAAGCTCTCCAAGCTACAAAGCTCTCCGTGTCATAAGAAGAAGGACTCCAGGCTACAAAGCTCTCCGTGTCATAGGAAGAAGGATTCCGGGCTACAAAACTCTCCGTGTCATAGGAAGAAGGACTCCGGGCTACAAAGCTCCCCGGGCTACAAAAGCTCTTCGAGCTACAAAGCTCTCCGTGTCATAAGAAGGACTCCGGGCTACAAAGCTCACCGGATCATAAGAAGAAGAAGAGGGACGAAGTCTCATCGTGTAACAACGGGCTTCGACCGGGCTGAAAATACATGGTTTGAGGAAAACCCATGAACCTTTGTAGATGACATGGTTTAAGGTTGACCATGAACCTTTGGTTTTTAGGGAAGCACCCGCTAACCCCTTGAAAACTGCATGGCTTCACTGAGGAATCTTGTCAAACTTAATTTAAGCAAATGTCATTAGGGTTGTCATCAAGAGACATATTAGTAATATTATAGCATTAATTGAACAAGCTAAGTTCGACTACTTTAACAAAAACATTCGATGTCAATTAGCATCATGTAGCGCAAAACTGTCATATTGCTCGTGGATATATCATTAATCATCAGATTCTCTGGGAGTCAAATTCTTATCAGAACGGCTACGACTCGTGAAAAAGGCTCATTAAGCATGCCAAACTAGAGCTTCTTAATCAGAAAGGGCTTCTCACACACTCGATAAAATGGCTGCTTGATCCCATCTATTTATGTGGGAAATAATTGATTGCTGAGGGTATCTCACATAACCCATGTCAAAGGCTTTCAGAAACATTTGTGATGAGCACAATCTGATCGATCAAAAAGGTCTTTTGAAAGGACCGCAATATAGACTCGGTTATGGCTTACACAAATGAATTATTGCTTTGAGGTCAATAAATGAACATTTGTCGCTATCTTCATCGGGTTTACAAGTCGAGAACTTGAAAGATAAGACAAGATAGAATTACTTCCACTACTTCAAGCAATAACTTCTTTGTGGTATTCTCATTTTCACTCAAACCATCCCAATCAGAAGAGACTTCAGAAAAATGTTGTAATGTTGGCTCAAGAGAGGCTCGAAAAGGCTTAAACTTTTCAAGGGAGTTTTTTAAGAGCTGGTGATCATCATGTCGTCGTGACCATGTCACTCAATCTTTCGGAATCATTTGGCTTTTGAAACACAACACATCTTGAAAGTCCATTGACTAATCATTTCTGCATGGGAGCTTTGCTCCTTTCTCTAATTCCCTTTGCACTTGCGATTTTTTTTTTTTTTTTATGCAGGCACTTGGACTTTGATAATAATTTTTTCACATAAGATGCAGCCTTTTGGCTCTTTTTCTTGACGGGCATTGGCTTTACTTTTCCCAAGCACATTGCTTTTTCATGCCCCCTAGTTTGTCGAACTTTTTGCTCTTTGAACTTTTGTAGCTCTTATGACTTTCGAGATGTTTTTCACATTTTCTCGTGATTGTCAATTGTATTTTGTCAATTCTTATGCCTTGCCCCAGTAAAGGGAGATGATCACTGCTCGGGGTTCAGAAATAATAATCAAGCCCAAATTGGTTAAAGCAATGGGTATCAGTGTTTAGGTAGAGAAGAAAATGCTCTTCTTCACCTTAGGATGAGTTAAGCTCTAATGATAATTCCTCTGACGCTATCACTAGAAGATTGATGCAAGTGAAAGTAATAGAATCTTTCTTAATCATTCGCTTTACAACACGATCATAACCTCCTATATTGCCCCAATGTAGGGTCATTCTCGACAGGGGTATTTTCAAGGATCATCTTTGTTCAGCCAAAAGGGCTTAGTACGGTGCTTGGGATTGATGAAGGAGACGCCTTTATCATTTCAATCTTTGCGCTCAATGCGAATGAATCATTCATCCTAAGAGAAGGTCGCTTTTCACTCAACTCTCAAAAGTGTTTGAAGGATGTGTTTAGAAATGGCTTACCTTTTTTCATCCTAAGCACTTCTTGTTTGGCATGGTTAATGTCTCAATCTCACTCTGTCGAGATCATCTGAGTAGATCAATCTCCATAGGGAAATTTGATTTTAAATGAATAACCCACAAAATGAGAAAACAATTTTGAGATAAAAATGATGCTAAAAAAGTTTGAAGAAATTTTTTTTCTCAATTTTTCATTTTTGTGCTTGTCTCTAGGAAAGCGCCAAAGGATCTTTTTGTAATGGAAATTCTCTTCTTCTTTTTTTCTTTTTTTTTTTACTTAAAAAAATTGAGAAGAAGGGTACTTACCTATGGCATGGTGACCCGGTAACCTTGTAAAGAATGTAAAAGAATATGTTAGTGCAAAAATCCTTAGGGGTTGAAATGTTGGAAATGATACATCATTACCTTTCACTCGCTTTTATCCTTTGAGGGCTAAAATCTCTTGGATTCACCCTCATGTATATTTGGTAACTTGGCATTACCCTTCACTTGCATTTGCCTTTAAGCATTTGATGTTTTCCTCATTCCTTGGTGGAAGGCGCTGCTTCTACGGTCAAGGTGCGACTTTCTTTTTTTTTTTTTTTTTTTTTCATTTATTACCCTGTAAAAAGAGGAGATAAAATGGGTTATCTCCATACTTAATTAGGTTCAATTGAGGAACGATACATCCTTTCTTGATGAATTTGACAATATTATTCCAGCACACTTTATTGGTGGGGGAATGAGAGATTTTTCTTTAAATCAAACGTTGTCCTCCCACTCTATATGACAAACCTTTGTTCTGTTCGAGTTTGTCCTGTACCAAAGAAACAAATATGTCATTTTTTATACTAAAGAGAATCAAGCTTAGGAACGAAATACATCCCTTTCCAAAGTCGGGCAATCAACATCCCAAGGTGTCCCTTATGAAGGAAAGGGTAATATTGCCCCTCTGTTTCATTTGAATATTTCTTTGTTTAAGATGAACATGACTCAATAATGCTCCATTGCGTTTGTTGGAACATTACAAAACTTGGTACTCTTGATGTCTCCTTGACAATGAAAAGAAAATCATGTCAGAAACGGTATTAGAAATGGATAATTGGAATCGATACAGTTTACTCTTCCTTCGAATTCACCCTTTTGGATACTTGGCAACTCCCTTCATTTGTCTCATCATGCAAAGTGAACGAGATTGATGGACTATTTTGGCACCTAAGGCATTTGCGAATAACTTAACTTCCCAGAACGGAATTCAACTTAGTTCCGCCTCTATGGAAAATTGGTGCCGATGATGCATCGACGCATGCTTACTTCTCGAGTTCCGTGATACTACACTTTTATCTTTTAGAAGGAGCAGATATCAATCTCAAATAAACACCTCATCCTTCTTGAGAAAGCGACCACGTGAAGAGAGGGCCTTAAGTAAAGTTTTCTTGGAATTCATTTTGAAAGGTAGACGTAAAGGTTCGCTTGAAACACTTCTGAATTTATTTTATTTTGGTTTTTTTTTTTAAATGATTTTCACGAAACTGAATTCCATCATTAAAAAAAAAAATGTGAGTCGTTTGATTTACAAAAGCAACAATTGAGTTCACAATCAAAACCCAAAATGGAAAACATGGTTCTTAACAAGAACAAAGACAATGATAAAATACAAGAAACTCTGTTACACAGATGAAAGTATAAATCAACTCTTGTCCTAGCTCTAGAATTCACTTCTTTATGTGGTCACCATGAGAATGTCAAGGAGCATCGCGCATAATCTGCAAAAAGACGACAATGTCAGTACGTGAATGAGAGAAAATAATATCTCAATGCGGTTGGTTCTTACAATAAAATCAAGGTGATGGTACATGTCTCACAGTCCTTATTACGGGGTTTTAGTGTTTCGCCAAGATTTTATCATAAGAGAAGACATCATTAAAATAATCAATCCACGGCCATCAATCGAATGTCCACTTCTATTCCAAAAGTTTCGTATGCAAAAGTGTCATTGATTTTTGAAAGATTGATTTGTGATTTTACTCCTAAAAAAATGAAGTGACTTTTATTTTGAGAAATTTATACACAAATGATTTGCATTTTAGTCCCAAAATGTGAGGATGAGAGAATTTGATAAAAATACAATTTCAATTTTTGTGCCCCAATATAAAATCACAACTTGAAAGTTCCTTTTTTTTTTTAAATGATTTTGAGCCCATAAGTAGAAATTTAAACAAAACCATGTGTTCAACAGGGCCAAATCAAAGTGTTTAGAACTTGCATTCAATGTTCACTTATCAAAAGTGATTGCCAATTTTTTTCAATTATAAGCCTACAACACTGAGGGCAATCGATTGATGTTTGCGAATTTCGAGATGGAAGTTCAATACAAAATGAGCAAATAAAAAGGAAAATGATACTTACAATGGGTGCCGACCTTTGTCTCAGTTTTTTTTTTTTCCAATTACATAGACATGCACATGGGATGTGGTTCGATTTCTACTCTATTTGGCTCAAAATGGAGCCATGGGATCATAGGACTGAACTAACAAGCTTGCGGCTAGGTCGTGTTACCCATGACTTCGGCTTCGTCAAAGAACTGACTCGTGTCATATGCTCGCAAACCAGGGTGGGGACCTCTGACATCAAGAAAGAAATTTCGGGGTTGAGATGGGCGACTCGTACTACATGCTTGTAGTCGGAATGATATCCACCTCAACACCATCCTAAGTGATTCTATGTAGCTCAGGTCCGACGGCAGGTTGTGTGTGCCATGGTGTAGTGCAAGGCAAATGATACATGCACAAAAACTTATGGGCAAACAACACTCCGTACATAAAAATAAATCATATATTCATAGACCTCCCTGTAAGACAAAGGTGAGCAAACACTTCCCCTTATACCTCCCATTATGTAAAAACATTTAATACCTTTAAGTTAGGGGCGTACCTAGAATTTTCGCTGCCAAACAAAAATATTTTTGAACAATATTAATTTTGGCCTAAGTCCTCTAAGGTTTAAAACCCATCCCCAGCGAAGTCGCCAAGTTGTCACGACCTACCCTCGGGGGGAGGGAACAGGTTTAGGGGTATTGCCTCAAGGACGGGCCTAAAGCCCATGATTAGGTGTGAGCTCTCCCAAGCCCATACCCAGCGTGACATTGGGATATTTTTTAGGAATTTTACACAAAATGAGTCGCCACTAGCCTATTGGGGTCGGTTAGAAACCAAGTAAGGCATGGGAGTGTACCTCACTTCCTACGCAACTAGAGAATTTAAGGTCGGGGACTTGATTACACTAATTGACTAATTAGTGCCCTTTTGGTACCTAATCTTGTTCATTTTAACAAAATGATTTTTGGTAGGCGGCTTTGATTGATTTTATACCTATCCATTAACATATGAGGTGATCATGCGAGTGCGCCATCATTAAAACAATAATCGCAGCTATCAAGATCCTAATTACAGTAAAATTAAACATGTGCAATTAAACATAACAAAATATGCAAACTAAACATGGTAATAATAATTTTTTATTTTTTAAAAAATAATTTTTAAAATTTTATTTTAATATTATAATATTATAATATAATTAAAACGAATCGGGTTGGATCCTCGGGTTGGGTCCGACTCGGTTCGGTGAAAAGGGCCCAAGATCGAGCCGACAGCCCGAACCTAGACCGGGCGGGCCATGCAGCCCAAGGTCAGTGGAAACCTAGCCGAGCTAGGCTTGATGTGCAAGCCTAGTCCGATCTAATTTTTTTAAAAAAGAAAGAAGCCCCTAAGCCCATAAACCCATAAGCCCACAAGTCCAAAAGCCCAAAAGCTCACAAGCCCTCAAGCCCACATGTAAAAACAACCAAAATCTAGCCCAAATTGCTCAAAAACCCTACCCGATTTGCGACCCGTGCCCGACCCGATTTTGGGCCGAAACCCTAGGGCTTCTTGGCGGCTTGACGGTGGCGGCGATGGGGACGGCGGTTCGAAGCTGCAATGGCGTCGCTCGGAAGGGGCTCAAAGGCATGCAAGGGAGTGTCGGCTTTCGATTCAGGACCTGCTGGCGTCGAGGAAGCGGCGTTGAGTAGAGACAATGGCAGCAAAGGAGGCGAGCGACGCTCGACGATGGGCGGCAGGCGTGGTGACGAGCAAGCAATGCAGGTCGCCCAGCGAGGAGCTCAATTGCTAGCGTCAAGCAGAGCTCGATGGAGATGAGGCGAAGCTTCGGACGGAGGGCAACGCAAGCGAGGGCTACTGGGCGTCGAAGTGGAGGCCGAAGCATGTGGTGGCTCGGCGACCGATTTTGGTGTCGCGGGAGGGTGCTCGTGCGGAGGTGCTGCTACGACAGGTCCGGCAGAGGGGAGCGGCAGAAGCTCGGGTGGCGTCGGGGACGGAGGGCGGAGATGGTGTGAGCGTCAAATCGTTGTAGTTGTAGTAGGGGGTCATGAACGTGCGGGCTGCTGGTGAGTCAGGGCGCAGCGATGGTGGCGCGGTGCTTGCGGACGAGCGGCTTCACAGCAAGGCGGCCGGCGCAGTGGAGGCTTCGAGCGGCTGCGAGCCGGAGCCGCTATGGGTTCTCTCTCTCTCTCTCTCTCTCTCTCTCTCTCTCTCTCTCTCTCTCTCTCTCTCTCTCTGTTTTTGGGTTGCTCTTTTCGGTCACCTCTCTTCCCTCCGAAGACTGTGTTCTCCTGTTCTCCCCCCGTTGCCGTTCTCTTCTCCCTAGGGGTTTTTTGCGTGAAGATCAGCCGAGGAGGAAGAAGCTTGGTGCGGGCCGGGCCAAAGGGAGAGAGGGAAGGAGGAGGGCCAGGTTGGGCTAAGGCCAGATATGGCCCAACCCGTCTCCTCTCGCATGTTTTGTCTTTTTCTTTTTTTTTCCTTTTTTTTAACGACTAATTCCTAATTTTGTATATGATTAAATCCTAAATAAAAAAAGTAAAATTTAGGTGTCAACACCATGATACCAGCTTGTTGCCCAGTAATTGACACGTACTAGAAGTACTCTTTCTATCAACCTTACAACTTACTAAATCTGTGTCTAAATATCCAAGGAGTGTAAAGTCTCATTCTTTGGGATACCACACACCTAGCTTCGTAGTTGTTGCGACGTATTTGATGATACGCTTTGTAGCACTTAAGTGAGATTCTTTGGGATTTGATTGGAATCGTGCACAAATACAAACATTAAACAAAATATCAGGTCTAAAGGCAGTAAGATAAAGAAACGAACCGATAATGCTCATGTATAGCTTCTGCTCTACATTCTTTCCTCCTTCATCTTTATCCAGCTTTGAAGAACTTGACGTTGGTGTCTTTGTCTTTTTTATAGTTCTCCAATCCAAACTTCTTGATGAGATCTTTTGCGTACTTTTCTTGGTGAATGAAAATGCCTTCATTTGATTGTTTAACTTGTAATCCCAAAAAGAAAGTTAACTCACCCATTATACTCATCTCGAATTCATCCTACACGCATCTAGAAAAATTCTTGCATAGATTTTCATTAGGTGATCCAAAGAAAATATTATCAACATAAATTTGAACAAGTATCAAATATTTACTTTCTCTTTTAATGAACAATATAGTATCTACTTTACCTTTAAGAAAACCATTTTGGATTAGAAAATTACTTAACCTTTCGTACCAGGCTCGAGGTGCTTGCTTCAGTCCATATAGGGCATTTTTCAGTCTGTAGACTAAGTCTGGCTTTCTTGGATCTTCAAAACCAGGTGGTTGTTCCACAGACTTCTTCTTGGATGAATCTATTCAGGAATGCACTTTTTATATCCATTTAGAATAACCTGAAATTTTTATAGCAAGTAATAATCTAATAGCTTCTAACCTCGCTACCAGTGCATAGGTTTCATTATAGTTTATCCCTTCTTCTTGCGTATATCCTTTGGCCACGAGTCTTGCTTTGTTTATGATCACTTTTCCTTTCTCATCCACTTTGTTCCTAAAAACCCATTTAGTTCCAATAATTGACTTATCTTTAGGTTTAGGAATTAGTTCCCAAACATCGTTGATGTTGAACTGTCTGAACTCTTCTTGCATAGCTTCAATCCAGTTTTCATCAGCTAAGGCTTCTTTTATACTTTTAGGTTCAATCTCATAAACTGGTGCTAAAGCACTAGACTCTTCTCGCCTTTTGAATATGGTGCGAATTCCTTCATCAATGTTGCCAATGATGAGTTCTTCGGGATGACTTGACTTATGCTGCCAGTTGCTGGTTGGTCTAAGAATCTACTAATCTTCTGCTTCAGTTGAATCTTTTGGTTCTTCTTATTGTTGAACTTCAGAAGTCCGAACCACTTCGGGGGAAGTAGATTTTATAACGTCTAGAGCAGGTTCAGATTCTTCAAGTTGAGTTTGGTCCACTTGATTTTGCATAGAGTCTTGAAACTTGACGTTCATAGATTCTTCCATAGACTGAGTTTTTTTGTTGAATACTCTGTAGGCTTTACTTGAGGTTGAGTAGCCAAGAAAAATTCATTTGTCTGATTTTTTCAAACTTACCAGTTCGATCATTTGCATTTTTCAAAAGAAAACACTTACAACCAAACACATGAAAATAAGAAACATTTGGCTTCTTCCCTTTAAATACTTCATAAGGAGTTTTCTCAAGAATACTCTGTTAATGATATAGCAAGCTGTAGAAACTACTTCAGCCTAAAATCGAGAGGAAATACTCTTAATTAAGAGGGTTCTTGCCATCTCCTACAATGATCTATTCTTTCTTTCCACAACCCCATTTTGCTCTAGAGTATACGGTGAAGAGAAAACATGTTGTAAACCAAATTCATCACAAAAATTTGCAAAGTTTTGATTTTCAAACTCACCTCCATGATCTGTTCGTATGCTTGAAAGAGCATATCATTTTTTCATTCTGAGCTTTCTTGGCAAATTTTGAAAAGTAAGAGAATGCTTCAAACTTACTTACTAGGAAAAATACCCAAGTAAAACGAGAATAATCATCTACGATTACTAGGCAGTATATTTTTCCACCAATGCTTTGAGTTTTGGTTGGTCCAAAGAGGTCCATATGCAGAAGCTGCAAAACTCAATTAGTAAAAACTTGATTTATAGGCTTAAAAGAACTTCTAACCTATTTTCCTAAAACACATGATGTGCATAATTTGGACTTTTGATAAGTCAAGTTAGGCAGTCCACGAACAAGCTTCTTTGAGGAAATTTTGGCAATTTGCTTCATGTTAACATGACCAAGCTTTCTATGCCGAGATTTGGTTCATCTTGAATGGAAATTAGACATCGAGAGCTTTCTGGATTTATATCCATAAGGTAAATATTTCCATATCTTCATCCAGTAAAAGATTGAGATAAATCTTTACTAGTTCCCAAGAAAATGCCTTCTTGAAAATTAATTTTGAAACCAGTGTCACACAGTTGACTTATGCTAAGTAAATTATAATTCAAACCTTCCACCAAAAATACATTGTTGATTGTGAGACTTCAAATCTTTATAGTTCCACATCCAACAATTTTTCCTTTATAACCTTCCACCAAAAATACATTGTTGATTGTGAGACTTCCAATCTTTATAGTTCCACATCCAACAATTTTTCCTTTATTGTTTCCACCAAAAGAAACTTTTCCTTTATTCATATGAAGAAACTTTATAAAACAATTTGAATCTCCTGTCATGTGTCTCAAACAGCCACTATCCAAATACCATTTGATATTTTTCTTGATAGTGACCTACAATCATAAAAAGAATTCAAGTTTTCTTTGGTATTCATATTTTCTTGGGTCTAGGGGAGTTAGTACCGAAAACAGTCTTTGTCCAATCCCTCTTAACAGGTCTCCAAACCTTGGGACATTCTTTTTGGAAATGTTTTGAGCTGTTACACTTTGAACATTTGAGAGCACTTCGGCCAACAAGTTTTACAAAAATCATTTTGAAAATGATTTTTGTAAAATGCTTTTGTAGGTATTTGTTTGATTATTTCCTTCACTTTTGGAAAATCAATTAAAGTAATAATTTCAGATGTCATACCCAAACTGGATTTGTTAAAATAAGGTCTTTGTACCGAAAGAATCATTTCCAATTTCTTAGAACCTTTTGAAAATCTTTTTGTGATATTTGAAATGCCTTCTTTCAAAAAGGCATTTTCCTTTGAAAGAGAGTCTGTGTGTGTGTGTGTGTGTGTTTTTTTTTTTAAATCAACAGAAATTTTATCTAAATTTTCAAACTTTTCTTTCCAAGAAGTCTCATGTTGCTTCAGTCTAGAATTCTCCCTCTTTAGCTTGGAAATCCTTTTTAAGATATGTTTTGAGACTAAGATAGAGTTCATCTATATATTTCGAGACTTTAACTGGAATTTTTAAATTGCTAACCTCGACTTCCTTATTTGAGTCTGAGTCTAAATCTGTTTCAGAATCTGAGTCTGATTTTGAATTTGCCATCAAACATATGTTGGCATATTCTTCGTCACTTTCTTCGCATTCTATATTACTCCATGTTTCTGCTTTGAGAGCCTTTTTGAATTTCTCTGTTTTTCCTTTCTTTTTATTCAACAGAGGGCAGTTGGGTCTGATATGCCCATTTTTCTTGCATTCAAAGCAAATCACATCTTTGTCGGTCTCATTGTCTTCAGTTGATTTCTTCTGAAATCTTTGAGAGCTTTGCTTCTTCCAGTTAAACTTTCTTCCTTTCCTGTTCAACTTCCTGAACTTCCTTATCATGAGTGCTAGCTCTTCATCGTCCAAGTCATTTTCTGAATCTGAAATATCATAATCATCGTTAGATTTTAAAGCAATCAACTTCTTACCTTTGGGATCTTCTTCCTCATTGATTTGCTCCACTTCATATGATTGAAGTATGCCAACTAGTTCGTCTATTGTAAGAGGCATGATCCTCTGGGTTTCTCTAATTGAAGTCTTGATTTGATTCCAGTCTTTGGAGAGTCCACGCAGCAATTTATTGACCTTTATTGGTCCTGAGATTGGCTGTCATTGATATGCTAGACCGTTTACACTCTCCGTGAAACGACTGAACATGTCAGTGATGGATTCTCCTGGCTTCATCTCGAAGGCTTCATACTGTCCGAGTAGTATATTGACTTATGTTTCTTTAACTCGATCAATTCCTTCATAGGTAATGTGCAACCTGTCCCAGACTTCTTTTGTTGTTTCACAAGATGAAATTCTGTCATACTCAGTAGGAGATAAAATACAGTATAAAGAGTAGATAGCTTTAGTATCAAGAGTTTATCTCTTGGTTATTTCTGCTTGTGTCATTTCGCCAGCATCTGCAACTTCCTTTCCTCTTTTTGAGGTTGATGTAGCTTTGGGAATGATCCATTTTTCTACCACATCCCATTCCAGGAGATCTTTCAATCTTAGGAATGCCTTTATCTTGTTTTTCTATACATTATACTCCTTCCCATCAAAGTAAGGAGGTTTGGTGTTGCTTTGGCCTTCAACCAATCCTGAAGCCAAAATACTAGTCATAAATCTTTAGCTTAAGAAGTAAAAACACTTCAATAAATAAGCACAAAGACTCTGATACCAATTGAAAGGGATAGTGCAACCGCCTAGAGGGGTGAATAGGTGTAAATGAAAATTTTCGCAAGACTTAGCAGAAGTGAATTACTTTTAGAAGATGATAGACTAAGAACGTAATCAGCTTTAAATGAATATGCAAATATACGAATGAAAATAAAAAGTTCAAGGAAAGAGAATTAGAACACAAGGTTTATAGTGGTTCAGCTTAGATCAAACCTACGTCCACTCTCCCGCGCTGACAGCCCTAAGGCTGGATTCCACTATGAATCAAAAGAGATTTTACAACTTGTGATCTTTGACTTTCTCAGTGATGAGTCTCTACTGATCTCTCACAAAGTCTCACTAAGTACATCTCTCTTTTGTATACAACTTTGAGCTCAATGAATGAAACAGTAAGTAACTGGAGAGCTTCAGACTTTGGAATTCTTTTTTCACGCACACACTCGAACAACTTGAGAGTCCACCTTAAATACTCCTTCATGCCTTCATAACTGTTGGCACTTACCAAAGGAATTCTTCCAATCTACCCATTGGACAGAATCAATCAAGGGGATCTTCAAGTTGTTAGATGATTATGATGAAAGCCCGTCAATCCTGTTCACCCGTACAATCAATATCTTTGGTTTCCATAAGTAGAACCTTCTAAGTTTACTCGCCTTTCAAATGATCTTCATATCGGAGTAAGTTCTAATAAGAATAATCAATCAAGTAAATGCTAAATCCAGTCATAAGGTCATCCATAAACCATATGAAACGAAATCTTGAAGATAATCCTGCATCTGGATAAGTCTTCATTCTTCAGTTTGGAAACTGTCAGTGAGGGCAGATTTTTTAAACTAAAGTCTCATGGTCTTTAGATTTTGAAAAAAGAGTTTGGAGTTCTTTAGATCATAACTTTTGAGTCTGCAAGTCTTCAGACTGGAATTATGGAAATGTTTTGTCAACTTCAAAACAATAATGAGTTTTCTCTGACAAGGTGTACTCAAGGCTCAAGGTCTTGGATCGGCATTGAGGCGTGTCGTTTCTGAGCTTAGTTGGGTGCGGGGATCAACGTTAAGTGATTGGTTCAAGTCATGGACCATGGGTTATTCCCGACATATTTGCTAGTGAAGTATTGGAAATTCATGACACACACGAATGAATGAGCACACCTTTGAGCCATGCATGTGTTGACTAAGAGAAAAGATAAGAACCGGCTTGTATGATACATTTATGCATGCACTTAAAGAGGAAAAAGTGTATGTCGCCACATAGCATTAGCGGCGATGCCTCGGTTGAGCCGAGATGCCTAGGTTTTGAACCCGGAAGCCTCGGGAAGGTAGCCTCGAGAAGCCTCAGTCAAGCCGAGATACCTTGTTCGAGTCAGGAAGCCTCGGTTAAGCCGAGAGGGCCTAGTTGAGCCACGATGGAACTAAATGAATTTGCATGAGTGCTGGTTATGCATAAGCATGGAGTTTGGGACACCTGAGTACCATAACTTGGCACATGAAGGACACTCAGTGCCATAACTTCGAGCGTACACTTAAGTGCCAATTTCGAAGTAAAGTGGAACACTTAAGTGCCACTCCCGCCAAAATCCAGCCAAATGGGTGACGTGGCAAATTTCCGGCGACTTAGACACCGAATGACGCCATTTTGCACGCCGACGTGGAGAGAAAATGCAAAAACGACGTCGTTTTGTGTCTTATGTATAAATAATTAATATAAAAATTAATTAAATTAAATTAAAACTTAATTTTATTTAAAATATTCTAAAAATTAAAAAACTTAAAATTTAAAAATTTTAAAATTTAAAATTTACAAAACTTAAAATTTAAAAAATTTAAAATTTAAAATTTACAAAACTTAAAATTTAAAAAACTTAAAATTTAAAAAACTTAAATTTTAAAAACTTAAAATTAAAAAAAAAAAATTAAATTAAAAAAACTAAAAATTAAAAAAAAACTAAAAATTAAAAAAATTAAAAAAAAACTTAAAATTAAAAAAATTAAAATTAAAAACTTAAAATTTTAAAAACTTAAAATTTTAAAAAGTTAAAATTAAAAAAAACTTAAATTTTAAAAAAATTAAATTTTAAAAAACTTAAAATTTTAAAAACTTAAAATTTAAAAAACTTAAAATTGAAAAACTTAAAATTTTAAAAAAATTAATATTAAAAATAAAATTAAAAAAACTTAAAATTAAAAAAAAATATTAAAAAAATTAAAATTTAAAAACTTAAAATTTAAAAAAAAAACTTAAAATTAAAAAAATTAAAATTGCCACCTCAGCCGCCCTTCGGCCTCCCTTTTAAAAAAAATAATTTTTTTAAATTTTAAGTTTTTTTTTTTAATTTTAAGTTTTTAAGTTTTAATTTTTTTAAGTATTTAATGTTAATTTTTTAATTTTAAGTTATTTAAATTTTAAGTTTTTTAATTTTTTAATTTAATTTTTTTTTATTTTTTTTTATTTTAAGTTTTTTTAAATTTTAATTTTTTAATTTTATTTTTTTGATTTTAAGTTATTTTAATTTTAATTTTTTTAAATTTTAAGTTTTTTAAATTTTGAGTTATTTTAATTTTAAGTTTTTTAAATTTTAAGTTTTTTAAATTTTGAGTTTTTTAAATTTTAAGTTTTTTATTTTTTTAATATTTTAAATAAAATTAATCTTTAATTTAATTTAATTAATTTTTATATTAATTATTTACACATCGACACAAAACGACGTCGTTTTGCATTTTCGCCACGCGATGCAAAACGGCGTTGTTTTGTGTCCAAGTCGCCGGAAAATTGCCACGTCTCGGATTTTCGCCGAAGTGGCTCTTAAGTGTTCCATTTAACTTCGAAACTAAGACTTAAGTGTACTTTTTCGAAGTTATGGCACTTAAGTGTCCTCCCTTGCCAAGTTATGACACTTGGGCTGTACTTCTGCCCATAAGCATGATATGTTGATGCGTTCATTGATAAGCCAAAGATAAGCATGCATTGAAGCATGTTGTTATGGATATCTGCATGTATTCGAGATGTAACAATAAGTTTGCTATTGATCTGCCATCGACACAGCTTACGAATATTGTACTTACTAAATTTTGATAATAAGATGTTTTCCTAGTAGAGAACTAGGAATTTTCCCCAAAACTTACTCCCTTATCTTTTAGTCTTGTAAGAATGGAAATCTCACGTCAGTGTTAGGAGTCGTAGTCATGCTAGATGAGATGGAAAATTCCCCTGACCAATGTGGAAACTTTAGTGTGATGTAAAAAGAAAAGATGACCCGTAGAAAAAGAGTTTGTAAAAGTATTATTATAAAATACACTAGTGTGTTCTATGTGATGTTTATCCCAATCTTCTAGTTACTGTTTGTCTGGGGAGTTGTGTATTCACATTTTCGCATGTATATGATAACAAGATAAAAAAAAATTGGGACGATGACGAGCCTAGCACGTTGCGAAAATAACCCCAGCCGCTCAAGACCCTAGAGATGGAGTTGGAGTCGTGACATTATGAGTCTTGCTCCTCATGCAATTTATTGAACAATCGTAGGAAGTTGCAATATTGTAACTTGCCAAAGCTGCTCTGAGAATCTCCGTTTCCTTTTTCCTTTCTTTGTGCTTTTATAATCTTGTTTGTATTGCTATTACATGTGCCTCATTCTCAATAATGTTTTGCTATTAGTTGTGAGAATCAAAGGGGACGTAAGTTCACTAATTGACCTCACACTTTTCTATGCGCAATGCACATACACAACATTAAAAGAGACACCATTACCTGCCATCCGTGAGGCACTTGTCTACTAAAAATGACATACAAACATGTATGTAACGCAAAAAGAGGCATTAGACCTAAATAAATTTGTAAAAGACTTCAATTTGGTTTAATCTGGACCTCAAGACTTCCATGACATAAAGCACTTAGAGGGTATTCCTTCCTCTTGGAGAAAACAAATATACAGATAATAACTTAAGGGGTGTTAGGCGTGTGGGTATCGACGCGTTAAAATAATTAACATAATCCTATCAACCCACTTGAGTTACCAAGCAAGCTGGGCCGCCCCAACATGAAAGCGAACTTCCTACTACTTGGTGAAGTTACCCTATAATTAGACATCAAGAATCCAGGTAGTACCCCAATTACAGATTACACTATTCTAAGCGCAAGTGTGCATATAAAACTTAAAAGAGACACCATTGCCCGCCAAATGCACAGACAAATACGAACGTCTGCCTTGAAGATGACGTATAAACATGTATGTAACGCTAAAAAGAGGCATCATTGCTTGCGCTCAGAGCGAGGCATTTTGCCTAAAACCTAAGCCATCGGGGCGAGACTTTCCAATCAATACTAAGTGGGGATTGCGGCGTCTTCAAGGGGAGTTCGCGAAGATTTACCCTTGCCTTCAAGTTCAAAATGGCCATCGCCTCTTCAATCGAAGGCCGAGAAGTAGCAATGGGATGAGCGCACAACAAGCCCGCCATCATTAAGGCCTCGGCCTGTTTTTTGTCGAAATCCTTGCCGAGCTTCTCGTCCACCGCATGGACCAACTTCCTGGCCCTATAGCACTTCCATGACCACTCTATGAGGCCTATTGGGTCTCGTTCCAGGTCAATGACTCTTCTCCCAGATACTATTTCCAAAAGGACGACTCCGAAACTGTAGACATCAGTTTCCTTACTTGCCCTACTGGTTGTAAAATATTCCGGAGCCATGTAACCTCGTGTTCCTATCAATTCAGTTGTCTTGGACCCTGTGGCACAGTCTACTAGCCTAGCCAATCCAAAATCTCCCAATTTGGCCTCGAACTCTTCGTTGAGCATGATGTTGCTAGACTTGATATCCCTATGGATCACGCATTGATGACATTGTTTTTGCAGGTAGTGCAGCACCAAGGCTAATCCTTGAGCGATTTTGTACCTTCTTTCCCATGTCAATAAGGATTTGCCGTTAAATAGATGATCCTCCAAGCTACCTCCACTCATGAATTCGTAAACCAGGACAAATTTATCCGCCTCGTGACAATAGCCTATAAGTGGCACCAAGTTTTTGTGCCTAAGCTGGCTCAACGTGATCACCTCAGATTTATACTCATTCATCCCTTGCTGCGAATCATAGTTTATCACCTTCACGGCGACCTGTGTGCGAGCTTTTCCTATGTGCCCTTTGTACACGACGCCGAAACCTCCTTTTCCCAGAATCTTGCGATCTGCAGTCGCTGTCATCAACTCTTCATAGGAGAAGTTCTTCGGTCCACTAAACTTTTTAAACTCCATGGTTAAACCATGGCCGCCTTCTTCTCCACCTCTCTCGGTCTCGGTGTTGTTCTCTTCGGTTGTCTGAGGTGCATTATTTCCCTCTGGCATATCATTGCTCGGGGATGGACTGGCAACTTCTGACATATGACGTACCCAAGCAGCACTATCTGCCAAAGACCTCGACGCCGAGAACCTAGCATCCAAACCCCTATACGAAACACCACCCGTACGAAACCGCCTGGACTGGACGGCCTGCTTATTTTCCTCTGGATTATTCTTATGACCCTCAGTCACGTTCGGTCCCCCTATACACACTTCACTGCTCACCCCCACCGCCCGTATGGCCCCATACTCATCCGAAATCGCCATCTCCTGCCCTACAGGTCTCCCGACTGAACTGGGCTTATGCTCGCCATCTTCGGGCAAGGGGTTTGAAGCCATCAGGTGAGTAGCCTCCATCATTGCATAAGCCTCAAGCACGGGTGCACCAAATGCCTCCTCAAGCTGAGCCCGGATAGAGGGCGCGAGTAACGCGCCGCAGCTCATTATGAATCGTAGCTTCGGGTAAGCCGGCTGTGGCTTGCTGAGGTGGTGGTCCAGGATGATCTGGTGGATTCTAGGGATTGCTGTGTACCACGTGGCATTGTATAAAATCATATCTGCCCAAAATCTGGATGCTGAGAACCTAACAGCCGCCGGGAGGGCCACGGTAACTCCAGCAGCTAAAGAGCTCAATAATCCAGCAACCAAGCCGTATACATTGAACATCGGAAGCACAATCACGGTAGAGTCTGAATTTGTTAGTTTGTACACCCGCTTGATGTTCTGAACCGATGAAGCCAAATCGTGCTGAGTTAGCAGCACGGGTATGGGGTGACTCATATTGCTTGAGATGTGCAAGAACAGAGCTACATCCGAGGGTTCGTTGACGACTTTGGACATCAAGTCAAGGCTTGGCTCTATGTCGATCGAAGAGAGAGTGATTTTGGACTTGGCGGAGTGAAGCTTGGCAGTTAGGTGGGGGATGTTAAGCTTGGAAGCAGCAAATTGAGCCTGTTGATTTCCTTCTTGTGGTGTCAATAGGAGCTTCGATCCCAAGTTGGAAAGGCAGAAGCCGAACCGCTCAGCTGTGTAGGTGGGGTTAAGCGGAGCCGCTATGGCTCGGCAACGGATTACTGCCAGTAGCAGGATAACAAACTGCAAAACAAACGCAGATTTCCAATAAGCAGAAGTATCACACTAGTCCCCGTGGATTGGAGATTACACGGGGACTAGTGTGATACTAGTTTGTCATTGTTTGATTCCATTAAAAGCATCCTTCTCCTGTTGATAAGCTTTGACTTGTTTTATGAAAAAAGGATGCTTGTACATCCCAAAAACAACCTTTGGACACGACAGAAAATGCTCGTCATGCTCTTCCCAATTCAATTTGTTCCTATTTAATTTGCAGCAGACGATAAAACACGTGATCTCAAAGCAACCACGCGCTCACATAAATCTCATGCCTTAGATGCAATTCTATTTTCTTTATCGAAATTGACGCCATTCCCATTGCTCTGTTCTCGAAGTACCGTAAAACACCAAGTCCCATCCTCTTTTCAAGCTATTTCCCAGTCGATCTTTCTCATAAGTGATCGATCTCATCGTTAGAAAGTTATCGTTACCGCGATCTACAAGATATTGCATTCTCGAGTTAAAGCAGCATCATCAGGAATTTTCGCGTTCGAATTCACATCATCACACAAACGAAAACTCGCAAAAAAGGCATACCCATTCGCCGAACTCGCGGAACAGGCTCGATGATCTGGACATACCTCGACAGTGTTGGGGAAGTGAGAGCGACGACGTCGCCGGCCCCAATGCCGGAGAAGACGAGGAGTGCAGCGGCTTCATCGACGCGCTCCTGCAGATGCGCATGAGTCAGTTCGATCTTCCCCCAGACGGAGACGGCTACCTGGTCGGCGTTAGCCGACGCCACCAACTTTAACAGGCCTGTGAGCGTACGTACTTCCATCGCTAATTACGGAGAATGAATCGACAGAATCAACCCAAGCCGATCGCTATTGAATTGAGGAAGGCACCACAATCTGGCGGTCTCGTCTAGTCCGATTCGGACGATTCCCAATTCAGGTGATTCCCATTACACATCCCTAAGAACCTGTAATTAAAAGGGAATGGAGGATCAAGGAGTGCGACTTTGGTGAGCAGGAGCGAACTCTTCCACGAAGGGAGCATCAAGAAAAGTCCACATTGTGAACGGTCCACGAAGGGAGCATCAAGAAAAGTCCACATTGTGAACTTTCCCGTACCTTGCATATTAGTTTCTTTGTAGTACCTCTTACAGAATTTTTCATTAGGTGATAGAATAGAGATCATAAATTTAGGACGTTGATTATTTTTTTTCTTCGATTTTGACCTTTTTCAATATATATATATATATATACATATAAAGAAAAGAAGAAAACTTAGCCTCCACTTCCAAACTAGCCGTTGGAAAGTTTTCAGAGGATCGTCTTCCATTCTAACAATTGGACAAAATTGTATCAAAAAGATTGGGTTGCTGCTGAGTGATTGAAGCCAAATCCCTTGATTCAGGTCGCCCATATAACTAGAGTCTTAGTTTTTATAAGTAGAGCTTCTTCGTTTAGAATAACTTCTCTCCAGGATTGATTTGTCAATCGATTTAATTGAATCAATCTTCCATATTGATGTGAAAATCAAATCAGATCACTATTCATGTGATATCTCAAAATTTGGCCTTATTTCGAAATATATGAAATGGTTATTTCATCGACGTACTTGTAGTTACTTTACTTTGAACCGATCATTCACGAGTTAACTAATCTATTAAATGAGGCCGTAAGGGGTTAAAACGCAAAAGACCAGAGAATTCGATTATAAATCAACTTTTCGACCATAAGGATCGACAATGGTCGATAGTACACTATTATAAGTCAATTAGTGAACAGATATAAATCGATTCGACGGGAGTATGTAGTCGGTTCACAGGTGATTCCGCACGATTACGATATTCGCGTTGAGCGACGATAAATCGATTTTCTATTGATCTTATATTCAGGGTACATAATTGAACTCTCGCGATTACATGACAACCGATAGTTGTCCATGATTTGAAAAGGTACAAATGTGGATCGAAAATTATTGACCACAGGTCAACTGCGCTAGAACCCCTAAAAGCCACTCGATAAATTATGTCATACTAAAGTCGTGTTTGATTGATTATAATGAAGTTTAATTCGATTTCGGGTATTGAACTTTTGATAATTTCGAGATTAAATTATTAAATATCGCCTCATCGTTCGTCAAATTATCGGGAGTCCGAAATTTTCAGAAACGGAATTATCGGATAAAAATTGGAGACCAGGAAAAAAAAAAAGGGAAGAAGGAAGGAAAAAGAAAGAAAGAGAAATCTTATTATTATTTTTTCTCTCTCATTCCCTCTCTCTCTTCTTTCTCCTCTTCCTCACCTTTCCCCTTTTTCCTCCCCTCAGGCCAACACCTTCCACCACAATTTCCCCCAACTTCCTCTCCACTTTTTATTGTTTCTCTCTCTCCCCTCCCCCTTCATCCTCACGGCAACGCCCCAAGCAAGTCAGCACCTTCTTCTTTTCTTTCCCTCTTTCTTCTCTTTTTCTCTTCTCTCTCTCACTCTTCCATCCCCTTTTTTCTCATGCATTTTCTTCCCCACCTCTCTCACGTCTCTGCCGATCCTCCCTCCTCATCTTGTGCTTCCATTTTTGCCTCAAGTCTCTTCATTTTCTTCACCATCTTCCTCTTCTTTTATTTATTTTTTTCACCAAAACCACCACCCGCATCACCATCTCCACTGCCAAGCTTCCAAGTTGCCGCCGTGTTGTCGTGCCGTCATGTCGTTGTGCCGTCATGTCGTCCCTCACCACCGGTTCACCACTAAGCCGAACCCTCCCTTAGGTTCCTGTGGGTTTGAGAAGCCGCCGTCGCCACTGTCGAGTCTCCAATCGAGCCGCGAGCGTCACGTTCTCGACGTTGTCATGCCACCATCGCCGCAAGCTCGCCATCGCTAGAACCTGTGAGTTAACTTCCTAATTGTGGATTAGGGTGTTAATTATGTATAGGGGTGGTTAGTTTAATATTAATGACAGTTAGTATTTGTTAATTTTAGTTTAGCCTTAATTGTGATTAATGATGGTTTAGATTAAATTTAAGTGTGATTAGTTTATATAATTATGATTAGATTAATTACTTGAGTTTAGTTTAATTAATCATGATTTATTTAATTAATCGTAATTATTTTAATTAATTTTGATTAATTTTTAATTAATTATAGTGAGGCTAATTAATTGATTTTATTTTAAATAATCATAATTAGCCTAATTAATCGAGATTAGCTTAATTAATCGCAATTAGTGTAAATTAATGATAGATTAGCCGTTAAGTAGAATTTTATGTTCGTTTTACTGGATGAATTTACACTCAATTTTGATCGTTTGAGCATGTAATGCCATGATGTTTGATTGCCCATATCATGTACTTTAAATGCAATTTTTCAAAGATGGTTTATTGGTAAGAAAATAGCAAACTTTGAGATGTTCGTGTTTGGACATCGTATTTTACGTGATAAAAGGGGCAATGATGTTTTAAAATGAAAGTGTGCAAAATTTGATGGTTTGATTTTAAATACGTGACCACGTGCGATTATTTTACTAGAATTTTAAATGTAAAGATTTTCCGAGGTTTATTATTTAAGCACAACTCTTTTACATTGGGCATATTGACGGAAGATAAAAATTGGCTTGAGTGTTGGCGTGCTTGTGTGGTCATTTAATTGAACCCCTTACCCAACAGGAGTTTAGGGACGATGCCCGATATTTATCGAATGCCCGACGGGGGTCCAAATGCCGAGTCGCCGTTGAGGCTAGATCAATGTTCTTTTATGGAATGCCATCTAGGCAGGGGTTCTAGACGATGCCATGCCCGATGAGGCGGGACGATGCTTGGTCATACCGGAAGATCGCCAACTCGTGTGTTGGCCATGGCCTGAGGGGTCGTAATAATCGGAATACGTGTGAATGATCGTGATACGTTGCATTTGATTATGGGGTAAAACTGTGTATGCATGGTATAGGACATGTCAAAACGGGTTTTATCTTATAATCGGGACTCGTGTACATGCTTGATGCATGAGAATTATGTGTTCTGATAATTAATTTTATGCTTATTATATTGATAATGGCATATGCGACGTACTAATATGCAAAGGTGTGCCAAGGCGAGGTAAGATTATATGCCGTTGCATGATTAGGCTGCATCCGATACGAATTTGCGTCTTAATTGGGGCTTAGGCCGTTAACTCACTGAGATTTATATCTCACCCCGTTGTTGTTAAATATTTGTAGGCCCATAATATGGAGGATTGTCGCGTGCGGTTTGGGGTCCTAATGGCGTCACTTTTGGTTGGCCTCACATTAGTGAAGTTTAGGCTAACCCTAACCCCCTTGCTGATTTTTGAGATGGTTGGTAGGGAGCTGCAATGTAAGGGCTTATAAATATTAAGCTTCCTGGGGTTAGCAAACAAATAAATAAAAGCAGTGTTTGGAAATGTTTGTTTTGTGTACTATCCCCAATTATTTTTTGGTTGACTGGGTGTTTATATAATTGCTTTCGCATGCATTTAATCGAAAAATAAAAAGAATGGGTCGACGACAAGTCCTAGGACATCGCAATTTAATCGACCACCAAGGGATGTTTGCACGCTCAGGTTTGGGGCGTGACAAGTTGTTATAGAATCTGTCTGTTACCTTTCTAGGTTCAGAGCTTGCTTCCTTTTGGATTGTCCATGTTCCGAACTAACTACGTTCTGAGCATGTCAGGATGGAAAAGTATAAAAAAAGTTCTAAACTTATGACATCGTTATCAATTCAATCATAAACATTTTAATTGGATCAATTCAATCCTAAATATTTTCACATTGGTGTAATTCAGTCCATCTGCAGTGACGTGGACACTGACTATCTAGCCAATGCTGATGTAGCAATTTTTAATAATTTTTTTTCGAATTTTTATTCATTTTTCTTTTCTTTTTCCTTTTCTTTTTCCTTTTCTTTTTTCTCTTCTTTCTCCTTAGTTTCCTTGCGGTGGCTGGCGAGCCTCCAGCAAGGGCTTTGCGACCCTCGCCTGGTGGCCAATGAGCCGTTAGAGGCTACTGGCCATTATCGAAGAAGAAGAGAAAAGGAAAAAGAAAAAAAAAAAGAAAAGAGAAAATTAATAAAAATTTAATAAAATAAAAAATTTAAAAATTGCCACAGCAGTGTTTCTCGACCTACCGGTGTCGACGTTAGTGCCACTGGCCAAATTTAGCTAGATGGACTAAATTGATACTAATGTGAAAAATTTTGACTGAATTGTTCAAATTGAAAAATTTAGATTTAAAACTAAATTAATCCAATTAAAATGTTTACGATTAAATTGATATTAATGCCATAGGTTTATGACTTTTTTGGTACTTTTCCCCTCTCCAAGACTGACTTGTCAATCAATTTGATTGAATTAATCTTCCACATTGGTGTGAAAACCAAGCCAGATCACTAGCCATTATAGAATCTATAGTGGTCTTGTTCTAAACCTGTTACCTTGCTATGTTCAGAACGTGCTTCGTTCTAAACTATCTATGTTTTAAACTAGCTATGTTATGAGCATGTTGGGATGGGAATAAGAATGTTCTTCTCCATCTGAGTTTAGAGTGAAATCTTGAGTATGAGTCTGAGTGAGTTTGGTCTGAAGACTTTATGAATTGTATTAGAATGAGATATTTCCACTCGTCGAGCATATACCTAGATCAAGATTCTTCAAGACAATTCACAAACTCAATAGAATTTATTGGACAGTTTTGTCAACTTAAAAATCCATTAGGAGTTTTCTACAACAAACAAAAGGAGATTGGCTCAATATGCTCATCACCTTTCAAACATTGTCGACTATTGTGAAGCAAAATAGCGCACCGTAGAATAACATATTCCTGAATGAAGAAAGCAATACCTATATAGGCCTTTCAATCCTTCATGCTAGTGACATGGCCCAAGGATGAGCATGATCCAAGACATCCAAATGATTGGCCGTGTCCCACACAAGAGCTAGCCCATGAGCAATGTGAGAGTTGGCCCATGAGCAACGCGGGAATAAGCATGCGACCATTCGGCTTCCTTGTGTCAGGCGACCCTTCAATTTCCACAAACTAACCCTGCAGACCTCATGGCAGGCATCTCTTGGGCTCCTCCATGGCCTAGGGCCTCTTGAGCTTCTTGTAGCCTTGTAATGATTGTACATATTCAAATACCATCGTTGGATCGGAGAGAAATCAACGACTAGGATTAGATTCTTCCATGTATAAATAGGGGAACCTCCCCCCTCACTTGTACACTTTAGTTAACAAGCTAATACAATCTGAGTTTCACTCTCATACTTCGTCCTTGTGAACTGAGTGCGTGTGTAAGGCTAATTTGAGATTGAATCTTAAGGCCGCATGGGTGTGGGATCATTTGTAATTGACCGACCTATGACAAATGCTATTAGAGCCTTTGTTCCAAGCATGATGGCTAATCCTCATTTTGATGTTGCGATCGTTCAAGGCAAAGATCGTGAGGATCGTGGAGGACCGATCGAGAAGGTCACCTGATCGAAGAAGAATCATGTTGTCTCGAGCTCGAGGGATCCAAAGGGTGACTTGGAGAACCGGATGACGGTCCTCAAGGAGACTGTCACGGACGTCCAAGGAATGGTGGATGACCTAAACCAGACCGTCAAGGGAGCGGAAGTTGGAAGGGAGGAGTTCTTGGCCGAAGTGCAAGAACTCAAAGCTGGCATGTGAGAGCTTTGCGCCGAGGTGTTGAGGTCCCTCACCGACGAGTTGTAGTAGCGGGACGAGACTTGGGAAGCTGCAATGGCGGCCATGCACATGAAGATTGAAGGGGCACATGCAAATGGGGTATACACCGTGCAAGCAAACCCACGTATTGATGCACCCAAGCCAAGGGAGTTCAAGGCTTGCAGTGGCCAAGGACGTGAATAATTTCTTGTGGTACATGAAACAATACTTCCACACCATGGGGATCAATGATGACGCATTTCGGGTAAACACCGTATCCATGTATTTAGTTGATAGTGCATTGTTGTGGTGACATCGTCGGTTGTATGACAAGTGTGGCAACCTACCATGACATGGGTTCGATTCGTTGAAGAATTTCGACAGAACTACTATTCTGCATATGCAAAGGAGAAAGCTCACGATGAACTTAAATGCCTTGGACAAAAGGGTTGAGTTCGCGATTATGTGAAGTGATTCTCAAAGCTATTGCTCTAACTCCCATCCATGAGTGAGACAAAGGCATACTACCAATTCATGAGTGGACTCAAGCCATGGGTCAAGCAAGAGCTCAAGTGATGCAACACAGTGGATCTTGCGATGGCTACATCTGTGGCCGAGTCTCTTGTGGAATATAAGTCGCCCTTCATGATGAAGTCTGATCCTCATCCGAAGGACAAAGCTAATGGTGGGGGAGATCAAGGAAGATTCAATCGCCTGAATGGAGGCAAAGCACAAGCGGTGGCGCCTAGGACTTAGTTGGAGTCGAGTGGATGGGGACAAAAGAAGGTACACACGTACAAATGTTTCTTTTGTGATGGTCGTCACATGGCTTGGGATTGTCCTAAGAGGGGCAAACTAGCAACCCCATGTAGGGAGGACAAGCCACGAGAGGAGGCGCGGTTGGGTTCACTACGCATCCTTGGTTCGATCAAAACCAAGAAGGCGAAGGAACCTAAAGGCAGTTGTGGGTACTAAGACGCCCGACCTTTTCATATCCTAAGAGGCTGCGAAGAAGTTGAATCTTCCAATCGAAAAGGGAAGAGTCAGTTGGCTCAACACGATGAACTCCAAAGAAGTCCCGACTAACGGCGCAACTAGGGACATGGAGATCTATCTTGGTCCATGGACTAGCGAGGAAACCTTGAGATAATCTCCCTTGACAACTATGATTTTGGGTTGAGTCTTGGAATCCTTGACAAATTCAACGCGGGCATTATGCTATTCGCGGATTGCATATACATCTTGGATAAGCGGTGCCAATGCATGATCCCAATCCATCGTGAGTCGGAACGCAATAGGAAGATGCTATCGGCTATGCAGCTTTCGAAAGGAACAAGGAAAGGCGAGGTGACTTTCTTGGTAACATTGAAAGTTGAGGACATGATGACTAAGGGTAGTGACCCACCAGCGGAGGTGACCTAAGTCCTAGAGTCGTTCCAAGATGTGATGTCGCTTGAGCTACCCAAAAAGCTTCTCCTTCGAAGAGAGGTGGATCATCGAATCGAGCTCGTGCTTTATATTTGACCTTCGGCCATGACACCCTATCGCATGGCGCCACTCAAGTTGGAAGAATTGTAGAAACAACTCAAAGAGTTGCCCAATGCAGGATATATTCGGTGGTGCAGGGCTTCGTTTGGTGCCTTGGTCCTATTTCAAAAGAAGCTCGACGGGTCCTTCAAATGTGCATAGATTACCGAGCGTTGAACAAGCTCATCGTCAAGAACAATACCCGATCCCCCTCATTGCGACTTTGTTTGATCAACTTGGGGAAGCTCGGTGGTTCGCCAAGCTTGATATTCAGTCGAGGTACTACCAAGTTCGGATTGCCGTAGAGAACGAGCCAAAAGACCACATGTGTGACCTGTTACGGATCATATGAGTTCCTGACTTGTTACAGATTGTATGAGTTCCTCATCTTTGACTAATGCGCCGGCCACATTCTGTACTTTAATGAACAAGATGCTTCATTTGTTTTCATCTGTTCCTTGATCGGTTCGTTGTAGTCTACCTTGATGATATTGTCGTGTATAGCCAGACGCTTGAGGAACACGTCAAGCGCTTGAGGCAAGTCTTCCAAGTCTTGCGGGAGAATGATTTATACGTGAAGTGTGAGAAGTGTGCATTCATGCAAGAGGAAGTCCCCTTCCTTAGGCACATCATCGAGGGTGGACAAGTGTGGATGGACATAGCAAGATCCATGTCGTCGTTGAATGGGAACCACCGACCAAGGTGATGGAGCTGAGATCGTTCCTTGGTCTCGTAAATTACTACCGGTGCTTCATCCGTTGCTATTTGAGTCTTACCATGCCATTCATGGACATGTTAAAGAGAGAAAGGCCATTAGAGTGGACGGATCAGTGTCAAAAGGTGTTTGATCAGCTGAAGCGGGCCATGATCGAGGAGCTGGTGCTCGTGCTACCCAACCATGCCAAGCCATATGAGATAGAAACCGATGTCTTTGATTTTACCATTGGCGGTGTCCTTATGCAGGATGGGCACTCGGTTGCATTTGAATCTCGGAAGCTGAATGACATTGAGTGGCGATACACAGTCCAAGAGAAAGAGATGACCGCGATTACGCACTACCTTCACATATGAAGGCACAATCTCTTGGGGTCCCAGTTCGTTGCGAGGATCGACAACATGGCCATGAGCTACTTCCAAACTTAAAAGAAACTCAGCTCGAAGCAAACTCAGTAGCAAGACTTCTTGGCCGAGTTTGATTATGTGCTGAAGCATAAGCTAAGGAAGGCTAATTCCGTGGCAGATACCTTGAGTCGGAAGATGAAGCTAGCGAACATAATGAGTCAACCCAATTGTCCATGGAACGATCGTATTAAAGAGGGACTCGAGCATGACAAAACGGCTTAAGGGCTCCTTAGGTACGGGCGAGAAAGCAAGACAAGGTGATTTTGGTGTGAGGATGATCTGCTCTACACCGTGGCATGGCGACTCTATGTGCCGCTCCACAAGAAGCTAGGAAAGAAGTGCTACACCAGTGCCACGACTCTAGGTGGGCGGGTCATCCAGGGAACCACCGCACCATGGCACTTGTCGAGGAACAATATTATTGGCCTCATATGCGAGACGACATTGAGGCGTATGTGCGAAAGTGTCTAGTGTGTCAACAAGATAAAATAGAGCAACATTCGTCACTAGGGCTCCTTGAGCCATTGCCTATCCTGGAGCGTTCATGGAAGAGTATCTTCATGGACTTCATTGTATACATGCCAAAGTCCAAAGGATGTTGGACCCTCATGGTCATTATGGATCGCTTCTCCAAGTATGCGACATTCGTGCCTGCAACCAAAGATTGTTCGGCCGAGGAAGCGGCCAAGCTATTACTCAAGCACGTTATCAAGTACTAGAGAGTACCACGCATGATCGTGAGTCATCAGGCAGTTTTGGACCAAGTTCTTCAAGTTGCTAGGATTAAACCTCAATTTCTCCACGAGTTTGCATCCACCGACGGTCAGACAGAGAGGGTGAATGTGCTCATAGAAATATACCTTCCACACAAGTGAATTGGGCAAGGTTGATTGACATGGCCCAATTTTCATACAACTTGCGGTGGAGTGAGTCCACAAACCAGAGCCCGTTCGAGATCGTAACGGGCCAACAACTACTCATATCGAGAGCGGTTGCCTCAGGCTACCGAGGAAGTAGTTCGTTGGTGTACAAGCTCACGAAGGAATGGGATGAACAAGTGGACTTGGCACGAGCATGCCTATACAAGACTGCGAAATGCATGAAGAAGGGGGCTGATGAGAAGTGACGGCATGTGGAATTCCAAGTTGGAGACCTAGTGCTAGCCAAGTTACACTTAGTCCTTCAATATCGAGACGTGCTCAAAGGGCTAATCCGTTGCTATGAAGGCCCCTTCCGAGTGTTGTAGCCAATCGGGAATGGTGCTTTCAAGCTGGACTTGTCATCCAAACTCAAAGTACATCTGGTGTTTCATATGAGTATGCTCACGCCTTTCCATGCAAATGAGGAAGACTCGACCGAGGGGAATCACAACGGGCGCCCCTTGGGGAAAAAAACCTTGTACGATCGGGACGTCGAGTGCATCATGGCAGACCGAGTCATACAGAAGAGGTATTGTGCGCCTAAGAAGGAATACTTGGTTCAATGGAATGGCCTTCTAGAGAGTGAAGCGAGTTGCAAACCATCTGAGGCTCTTTGGCAGTTCAAGAAACACATCGATGCATTCCATGCCCAAGACGCAATGAGGGTGTCACTCGAATAGGTGGGGGATATTGACACGGCCCAAGGACAAGCGTGATTTAAGACGTCCAATGATGGGTTGTGTCCCACATAAGGGCCAACCCATGAGCAACGCAGGAACAAGCGTGCGACCATTTGGCTTCCTTGTGTCAGGCAACTGTTCGGCTTCCATGAGTTGACCTTACCGACCCCACGGCGGCGTCCCTTGGGCTCCCCCATGGCCTAGGGCCTTCTTGAGCTTTTTGTAGCATTGTAATGATTGTACATATACCACCGTTGGATCGGAGAGAGATCAACGGCCAGGATTAGATTCGTCCATGTATAAGTAGCGGAACCTCCCCCCTCACTTGTACACTCTAGTTCATGAGCTAATATAATCTGAGCTTCACTCTCATACTTTGTTCTTATGAGTTGAGTGCGTGAGTAAGGCTGATTTGGGATTGAATCCTAAGGCCACACGGGTGTGGGATTGTTTGTAATTGACCGACCCATGACATTGGCCTATTTCTTGAAGGGCGTGGAGAACACCTTTACATGGACGAATAGAACCGGGTTTCCGAAATGTAACCAGCTTTCGAGGAGCTCTTCAGGTTAACTAAGAATTGCTAGCTGATATGTTACTTTGGATGGAGATTACAGGCTCGTGATTCTACTATCGAATCTAACCATCGGCTCTGAAATGGACACACACTTAAACCTCACTGCCATATTTTATTGGCCAGGGATGATGGCGAATTGCTTAAGTAACCTCAAAAATGAATTCCAAATAAGAGGATTTCATGCCCAAGGTTATCATCCAAAACATGCTTTAGTGAAAACAATTGATTCAGTTCATATTTCAATTGATATAACGAAGCTTCTGAAGGAGGCTGTAAAGCCCCATTCACAGATCCAAGCTCATAAGCTTTCATAATCTCAATAACAAAGACAGAAAATGCATTTCTTCTTCATAAGCGGACAAAAAGCTTGAATTATTCTGTTATGAAACCCCGAAATAAACAGTTGGCATGATTTTGCATATTTCTCAAAATTGAGGGGAGTCATCTTGACTTATTCTGCATTCCTCCTATTATTTATGAATTGCAGGAACAACTGCCAAATAACAGTGTACATAGGTCAATGATTCCTGAATCAATGGATGATGACAGAAAACTCAGTTCTAGCTGGTGTGAAACAAGAAGAGAGTGGACAAGCAGAAACAAAGTTAACAGGGCATCGACGAGATGAAGACCCTTCTAAGTACTTAAATTTAATTTATTGTAGCTGATTTACAGAAAATGATCATTACAGACAAACAATCCACCATGTCCTCGAGAGTGTATAATTGTCCTTACTTCATATTGCCATTCTTCTTTTACGTTTCCACAAAACCAAAGTCTATTGTCCACTTTGCAATATTGTCCGCTTTGGACACTGAGTCATCACGGCTTTAAAACGCATTACACAAATTAGACCCAAGCGTTATAAACTAGTTCAGGACTCCCACCCTAAGCGATATGGGACAAGAGAGGGACCCCTTCCCTAATAAGGGACCCAAGCCTTATAAATTAGCCCAGGACTCCCACCCTAAGCAATGTAGGACAAGAGAGGGACCCCTTCCCTGCGCAAGTCCACGGACTAGGCACGGACGCACCGCCATCCCTCCTCCTTGCCACTTGGGCTGTCACATAACACTTGTAAGGACTCAGGCCCCACTGTGTTATATTGTCCGCTTTGGATACTGAGTCCCACGGCTTTAAAACGCGTTACACAGATTAGAGGGACTCAAACCTTAAAATCTAGCCCACAACAACGCGCTACACAAATTAGAGGGACCCAAATCTTATAAACTAGCCCAACACTCCCCTAAGCGATGTGAGACAAGAGAGGGACTCATTCCTTGTGCACGTCCAGGACCGAGGCATGGATGAACGCCATCCCTCCTCCCCGCGCACCACCGCTTGGGCTGCCACAGTGGTGGTGCTTGGCAGCGTTAATGATGATGGTTCACGGATGATCAGCGAGATCACGTAAGGACTCACCGCTCAAAACAGCCGTTGATGGCACAAAGTCTTGGCCTCGTCAAGCAGTGATTGGACTTCGCTGAGGATTGCTTGCTGGACAGAAGCCTTGCTTGGAATTGTTGGGACTTAGAGCATCGAAATAGGTTTAGCGGTGGCTCGAACTCGTGACCTTCGCGATTGTTACAACCAAACGTGGGGCCATGGAAGAGTTTGGCTTGACCCGGGGTGCTTCTTGACGAGACTCGCAGATCCACATTGGCTTTAGCTTGGATTAGTGATCGAAGACAAGCTTCTGAGGACTTGTGAAATAGAACACGGCGATGCTTGGCTAGGTTTCTTGGTGCTGTTTGTGGGTCATGGTGCTGCAAGGGACAATTATTTGATTAGTCAAAGTCAGGTGCCCCGTGAAGAAAGAAGACCAACGGCAACAATGGTCTAGATTAGTACAATCTGGACAGGTACGTCGCCTAGCATGATAGTGAGAATAATCTCGTTCGGATGTGATGGGATATTAAGCTGCAGCCGTCGCTCGGCTTGCTACAAAGACACTAGGAAGCGTGGTGAGGGACTGCCATGGCTGGACGTTGCTGGAAAAACCTGCAAACACAACCTAAAAGACTCGTAATATCTAGTGTTGCAAGTGGCCGTGTATTAGATTAAATTTTCCATGAGTCTGAGCCCGTTTATGTTGACCGAAGGTGGTCTTAAACTCAGCCCAAAATTTCCTTCAAATAAAACAAACAATATTAGAGAAGATATGTGAGAGATCTATGCTCGTCAGTGGTGGCCCTGGTCACTGACGGAGAGCCTCCAAGAAGGCTGTAGTGGTTGGTGGACTGGTTTGAAGCGACGATGAAGAGCTTGGCACGATTGGACTGCCGTGAGGCATGATAAGAGCGCAACAGCGGGGCTCGCTGGACTGGACTCGCTGGACTGGACTCGCTGGCGTCATTGGATGACCACTGGACTGAAGACCATTGGAATTGCTGTGGGGTCTTGCTTGGAGGCTGCGAAGGTCGTCGAAGACTGATGTGTCGCTGCAGCGGACAATCGGCAACAGGGTCAGCGTTGAGGGGCAGCCACGAACTCAGCAAAGTCACGGCCGTGAAGGGGTCTCGACCGTGACTCCTTCAGCTCCCTCTCCTTCACGTATGTTTTCTCTCTATATTGTGGCCATATATTCAATGTGTGGTCCCCTCCTTTCCGTCTGCATGCGAGCCAATTCATAGGCGAGGGACTGAAGATTGCTTATAACCTCCCAAACGCAATATATCTTTTTATTTTCCTCATTTCTTTGAATATTTTCCTCCGATTTTATCGCTTATTGCCAAAGATTCAAGATTGTAATAGGATTTTTCTCAAATTTCAAATCTTGGGAACATGAGCTCGTAATATATCATTGTCACACTTGTCCTTTCCGAGGATATATGAATAGGTTGCATAAAAATACAAAAAATATTTTCTCATATCACTAAAAATATCAAATCACCAATTCTTTAATTTTTAGTCATCAAAAAATAACAAGCTCGAAACCATCGAGTCAAATTCATCACGATCTAATGCAAATGCAATAATAATAATAAATGCTCCTAAAACTATATGTTATGCAATTTCATTTAATATTTTTGTCTAGGGGTTAAAAGTTAATCCCTAATTTTTTATGCAATAAATGAATGACTGGGTCGCCAAAATTTAGGTGTTAACAATGCCTTCAACATTCTTCTAAGATGATGTCTTGCTTTGTTTGGTATCTTGTGAATCTTGTTCCTCATGCAATTTATTATCGGGAGGTCTTAGGAAGTCGCAACAATCTCGTAGCTTGCAAGAGCTGCTCCACCAATCTCCGTTTCCTTTTCCTTTTCCTTTCTTTGTAGTTTCATTATGATGTCTGTATCGCTATTATATCTACCTCATTCCCAATAATGTTTTGCTATTAGTTGTGAGAATCAAAGGGTATTTCAGTTCACTAATTGGTCATTATCTCATCACACTTTTCTAAGCACAAATGCACATATACAACATTAAACGAGACACCATTCCCCACCATTCGCGAAGCACTTGCCTAAACGTCTTGCTAGAAGATGACACAGAGAATGTAACACTAAAGAGCATCATTGCTTGCACTCAGAGCAAGGCATCTGGCGAAAACCCAAAGCATCCAGGCGAAAACCCAAAGCATCCAGGCGAGACCTTCCCACCAATACTATGCCGGGACTGCGGCATCTTCAAGAGGTGTTCGGGAGGCTTTGCCTTCAAGTTCAAAACCGCTATTGCCTCTTCAATCGAAGGCCGAGAAGTAGCAATGGGATGAGCACACCACAGCCCCACAATCATCAAGGCCTCCGCCTGTTTCTTGTTGAAATCCTTGCCAAGCCTCGAGTCCAACGCATGGACCAACTTCCTGGGCCCACATTGCTTCCATAACCACTCTACGAGTTCTATTGGGTCTCGTTTCAGGTCAATGACTCTTCTACCAGATCCTATTTCCAAAAGGACGACTCCAAAACTGTAGACATCAGTTTCCTTACTTACCTCACCAGTTGCACAGCATTCCGGAGCCATATTATCCCGTGTTCCCATCAATTTAGTTGTTTCTGACCTTCCGATAGGGTCTACTAGCCTAGCCAATCCAAAATCTCCCAATTTGGCCTCGAACTCTTCATCCAGCATGACGTTGCCAGACTTGATATCCCTATGGATCACGCATTGATGACATTGTTTTTGCAGGTAGTGCAGCACCGAGGCTAATCCCTAAGCGATTTTGTACCTTCTTTCCGATGTCAACAAGGATCTGCCTTTAAACAGATGATCCTCCAAGCTACCTTCACTCATTAATTCATAAACCAGGATGAAATTATCTGCCTCGTGACAATAGCCTATAAGTGGCAACGTGTTTTTGTGCCTAAGTTGGCTTGACGTCACCACCTTGGACATAAACTCCTTTATCCCTTGGTGCGAATGAGAGTTTATTATCTTCACGGCGACTGGTGTGCAAGCGTCTCGTATGTGCCCTTCATACACGATGCCAAAACCTCCTCCTCGCAGAATCTTGCCATCTGCAGTCGCGGTCATCAACTCTTCATAGGAGAACTTCTTCGGTCCACTAAACTTTTCAAACTCTACGGTTAATCCATGGCCACCTTCTTCTCCACCCCTCTCGGTCTCGGTTTTGTTCTCTTCGGTTGTCTGAGGTGCATTGTTTCCCTCTGGCATATCATTGCTCGAGGATGGACAGGACATTCCCGTATGAAACCGCCTGGACTGGAAGGCCTGCTTATTTGCCTCCAGATTATTCTTACAACTTTTGGTCATGTTCGGTCCACTTATACACACTTCGCCACTCACACCCACTGCCTGTACGGCCCGATGCTCGTCCAAAATCGCCATCTCCTGCCCCATGGGTCTCTCAACTAATCCAGGGTTATGCTTGCCATCTCTGAGCAAGGGTTTTCAAGCCATCTGGTGAATTTTTGCCGACAGGTGAACATCCATAATTGCATTATCCTTCCGCACGGGTGCACCAAATGCCTCCTTGAGCTGAGGCCAACGAGACCTGCGTGATACGTCGCAGCTCATTGTGAAACGAAGCTTCAGGTAAGCCAGCTCTGGCTTGCTGAGGTGGCGTTTCAGAATGGTCCAGTGGAGTGTCTGCTGTGTACACGTGGCATTGCATGAAATCATACTCCAGCAGCTAAAGTGCTCAATAATCCAACGACTAAGCCATGCATATCGAACAATTGAAGCATGATCACAGTAGAGTCTGACTCTGTTAGTTTGCACACCCGCTTGTTCTCCCAAACCAATAACCCTAAATAGAGCTGAGTTAGTTGCTGGCCTTCAGGGCGACTCATGGTGCGGGAGGAGTGCAAGATCAGAGCTACATGCAAGGGTTCCTTGACGACTTCAGATATCAAGTCAAGGCTCAGCTCTATGTCAGTCAAAGAGAGAGTGATTTTGGAATGGGCGGAGTGAAGCTTGCCAGTTAGGTTGGGAATATCAAGCTTGGAAGCAGCGGATTGAGCCCCTCGGTTTCCTTCTTGTGGTGTCAATAGGAGCTTCAATCCCTGAGTTGGAAAGGCAGATCCCGAACTCGTCATCTGTGTAGGCGGGGTTGAGCGGAGCCGCTGTGGCTCGGCAACGGATTACTGCCGGTAACAGAATAACAAACTGCAAAACAAACACATATTTCCAATCAGCAAAAATATCACACCAGTCCCCGTGGAATGGCGATTACACACACATGTATTTTCAGAACAAGCAGACAACTAGTTTGTCACTGTTTAATTCCATTAAAACCATCCATCTCCTTTTGATAAGCTTTGACTTTGTTGTACGATGAATCGATGCTGGTACATCCCAAAAACAACCTTTGGACACGACAGAAAATGCTCTTCATGCTCTTCCCAATTCAGTTTGTTCCTATTTAATTTGCAATAGACGATAAAACACGTGATGTCAAAGCAACCACGCGCTCACAGAAATCTCATGCCCTAGATGCAATTCTTTTTTCTTTATCAAAATTGACGCCATTTCCATTGCTCTGTTCTCAAAGTACTATAAAACACCAAGTAACGTCCTCTTTTCAAGCTATTTCCCAGTTGATCTTTTTCATTGATGATCGATCTCATCATTAGAAAGTTATCATTACCGCGATCTACCACATATTGCATTCTTGAGTTTAGACAGCATCATCAGGAATTTTCGCTTTCGAATTCACATCATCGCACAAACGAAAACTCGCAAAAAAGGCATGCCATGCGCCGAACTTGTGGAACAGGCTCGATGATCTGGACATACCTTGACGGTGTTGGGGAAAGTGAGAGCGACGATGTTGCTGGCCCTGACGCCGGAGAAGACGAGGAGCACAGTGGGTTCATCGACGTGCTCCCACAGATGCGCATGAGTCAGTTCGATCTTCCCCCTGACAGAGACGGCTATCTTGTCAGGGTTAGTCGACGCCACCATCTTCAACAGGCCTGTGAGCATACGTACTTCCATCACTATTTACAGAGAATGGATCAATGGAATCAGCCCAAGCCGATCACAATTGAGTTAGGACTCGATACATTTTTTTAACATCAGATTATAACTTTACATGGCAACCTTACGAAGTGAAGCACATAATAACATCATTGAGACGAACAACATCTGTGACAATCATCTACACAATCATCCTTTGGTTTACATTTTCCACAAGCAATCATTTGATTCAAAAAGTGTGAACTGGAGATTTCAAACTCGCTGGCCCATGTATGACTTATCGTTCCATGCGCCAGAATGCATTTTGATGCTCATTTTCTACAGAGGTAAAACGCATCGGAATTTATAAAAATATATAGTATTGTTAATCTTGGCAAAAATATGATACAATGCGCATTAATGGCAATACCTTAGGGTTGACACAATCATGTTACTTGAATCCGAGATAGCAAGTCTGACATGCTTAACGCCAATCCTAGCATGCAGCTTTCTCCTTCGTATTCATCATCAATACGCCTTGGAACAACCTCAAAGGTTTCTCATACCTCATCTGAAAACAAAATAACCCAGTGACAAACTTCACTTAATGACTCAAGCTACATGCTTGGAAAATTAAGCAGAGATCAAGCAGGAATATCCATTAATTCAAGCAAGGCAGTGATGTCAGAGAGACGAATTCTCATGAAGCAAATCAAATGCCCATCGATATATATATATATCACTACATGTTATTTGTATCTCAAGTTATACCAAATAAACTAAACCATAAACAAATACAGGGAACGGCTTCACAACTAGCAACAACATCCACAGAGCCATCACAAGGTCACACTAAAGCACGTATCTTGCATGAGCAATGAGCTCCGGTGACGACATGAGCTTATGCGGCACGGTGATCTGACTACTTTAAATTGAAAAGCAAATGAACGTACGCCCGAGAGACTGAATGTAGTGTACATCTGTCTCGAAAGTGCTCACTGAGGCATCAAGACAAGCACTTGGTATGCGAGGCCATATATAAGAGCCACAATCCCAGACGGGTCCTTCACGTACCGTCACTTCGTCCACTTATGGTACCGCCCGGACAACACCCAGATGTCACCTGCTCTTCTCCTCCTTCTTCCCCAACGGCAAGCTCGGGATTCAATCAATGAAGGTGGGCGACTCTCTGGTCAAATTTGTGCTGAGCTTCTTCACACTCGTCGGCCCCCATCGCCTCCTTGGCAAATACGGGACTTCCTTCGTTTCACTCTTTTGTTGCCGTTTGGCCGGTTTCGATGTCACGACGGTCTCACTGAAATCGGTCGGGCCGGTTTAACCATCGTGAGCCGCCGGTTAGACCCGGTTCTATTCGAACGACTAGTCGTGCATAGCTCATGTTCTCTGAGCTCAAGCTTTTGAAAGAGACAATGGAACATTCGAACTGTAATGATGATATTAGGAATGAACCTGCGAGGCGCAAGAGATGTTAAAAATAAAAAATTGCAAAATCTCATACCTGTAGAATATACGTAATTCATATGAACGATGCAAAATGAAAAATTACATTGATACTCTTAGTTAGAGACAGTATTAGTTATTTTCATTCCACTTAAAAAATGTGGCTAAACGAGATCAATTGAAAATGAAAGTGGTTAGGACACGTGAACAAATCTGACTTATTGATATCATTTCACGCTCGAAAGAATTAGATAAATTTAATTGATCAAAATTTCCTTTTGAAATACACTAGTTCATTTACCAATACTTGGGGGTTCGATAGTTAGATACCAACATTTCGAGTTAAATAGTTAAGGAATAGTCCTAATAATGACTGTTACATACATATTTATGACGTATAGCTTTCCTATCAATCGATCAAATAAAAATGTTTCTTTATACATCACCGGTTAGCTAGATATTTATATTGACCGGGTTTTGAAGTAAAAGTTTTGGATAATTTGCTCGAAAGTCAAATAGATGCCAACATTTGAAACCAGTGGAATAAACGGCCAAGGATATGAGATGATGAACCCAGCATAAGTAATTGAAGATATGTCGAAGAGCGTTTGCTGGGTTTCAGGCTTTCCTTATTGATTGATGGCGCAATGTCGATGGAAGCGAAGAAGCAAAGTCGAAAGCCTTCCGCATCCGTCTAAGATGATGTCTTCTTCATGCAATTCATTAGATGGTCGTAGGAAGTTGCGACATTGTAACTCAGCAGAGTTGTTACGAGAATCTCCGTTTCCTTTCTCATTGTGGTTTTGCTATGTTGTCTATAATGCCATTATATTTACCCCATTCCCAATGATGTTTTGCTATTGGCTGCGAGAACCAAAGGTTCCTTCGGTTCACTAATTGGCCAGAAGTACCTTATTACATTAGTCCGAGCACTAATGCGCAACCGCGCAATACTGAAGGCAAGCAAATAATGAGAGGGTACTCCTGAAGTAGATCCATACTGTATTATCATGGCAATCCTTACCATGAATTTCATCCATGGAAACATTAGACATATAATACACGTGCCAACAAAACTGCACAATTTATAACTTCAGATGACATAGACCTGGATAACTTCAAAGCAGGGATAATTCGCCACCCTGAAGGGGCATTTTGCCTGAAGCCAATCCCCCATCCGTATACTAATGTTTACTTGAAGTCGATCCACAAGCACTTGAAAGACACTACGAAGAGGCATTTCATTGGTTGCGCTCAGAGAGAGGCATTTGCCTAAAACCCAAAGCATCCGCGCGAGACCTTCGGAATGATTTGGCTCCGTGTACTTCGACCAAGCAGCCTCCCTGGCCACCCGGAGGGCCACAGCATTTCCGGCACCTAAAGAGCCCAACATATCAGTGACTAAACCAGCAAAATGGAACAATGGACGCCCAATCACAGAACGCTTTGGCTCCGTGTACTTCGACCAGATTGCAAAACAAACCTCTCTACTCAAATCGAACTGAGTTAGTCGCATGCCTTTGGGGAAATCCTTCTTGCCAGGGTCGTGCAAAAACAGAACTAAATCCGAGGGATCATTGACGACTTGGGACATCGAGTCGAGATTCGGTTCTATGTCAGGCAAAGAGAGAGTGATTTCGGAATCGGCGGAGTGAAGCTTGGCGCTTAGGTGGGGGATGTTAAACTTGGAAGCAGCTGATTGAGCCAGTCGGTTCCCTTCTTGTGGTGTCAACAGGAGCTTCGCTTCCGAGTCGGAAAGGGCTGACTCGAACTCCTCAGCCGAGTAGGCTGGGTGGAATAGGGCGGCTGTGGCGGCTGTGGCGCAGCAACACAACGCATTACGGCAAGAAACATGATCACAAACTGCAAAACAAACAAGCACTTGCATATTTTCAGAATATGGAGATAACTAGTTGGTACCCGTTTGATTTGATTCCATTAAAATCATCCATCTCCTTTGAATAAGCTTTTTAACTTTGTGTTAAGACAAATCGATGCTTGTACATCCGTAAACAACAAGCTTCGGACACGACAGAAAATGCTCTTCATGCCCTTCCCAATTCAATTGGTTCCTAATATTTTTGCAACCGCGCGCTCACAGAAATCTCATGCCTCATATGCAATCTTATTTCTAATTTCAATCTATTTCCTTCCTGGTCGATCTTTCTCTTAAGTGATCGATCTCATCATTAGAAAGTTATCTTCTCGGATCTCTTCCAGACATTGCATTCTCGAATTTAAAAAGCATCATCCGGAAATTCACATCATCACACAAACGAAAAACTCACAAAAAATATTGATACCTCGGCAGTGTTGGGGAAAGCGAGCGCGACAACATCGCTGGCGCCAATGCCGTAGGCGACGAGGTGCGCAGCAGCATGATTGACGCGCTCCCACAGCTGCACATGTGTCAGGTCGAACTTCCCGCAGACGGAGATGGCTATTCTTTCCGGGAAATCCGACAGCCACCTTCTTCAACCAGCCTATGAATGTACTTTGCCCCATCGCTAATTGTGGAGAACGGATCGACGGAATCGGCCAAAGCCAATCGTGATTGAATTGAAGAGGACACCACAATCACGTGGGCGAGGCTGAGAACGAAGAGGAATCAAGAGTGTGTTCGACAACAAAACTCGGGTTTTATATGGGATGTTGTTTGACGCAGTGGACTGACCAATTCAAATTAGACCGAACTCAGTCAAGTCTACGAGAGATGCAAGACTTAAGGTCTCCTATGCCCTCCCCCGATCCTGACGTCCCATCGCATCTCGCGTTTTACTGGATTTACCGGCCCTCAGCAGGATGATGAAAATGTACCAGGATGTCGATCTGATGCGATGCAGGAATGAAGATATTAGCAATCCCGTGCAACCAGTTTGGAGCTCAGCAGCCGGGGTGGACAAATGAGGAGATCCTACAATTTGCTTGCACTTGATTCAAGGCCGAATATCCCATTCTTGATAAGGTGAAAGAACAGATACATACGCTGAGCGTGTTGCGAACTACTTTTCGTTCTCGTTCTCTAGAAAGTTTTTCTTGGAGTTGTATCTGGAGTTCCCTCATATTTCCTAGCGACTGGTAATTTGCAGCTTGAGTCAAAAAACAAAGTGAGGAGGAAGAATCTGATTGCTTTTTCTATAAGTTGACGTGAAGGGGCAAAATGCGGCCCCTCCCTACGCGTTCCTGAAATCAAGCAAGGGCGGACTTTATGGGGATGACGTTAAGTGGAACTTCTCCAAGTTCCTCATCGATAAAGAAGGAAATGTCGTTGATCGCTATGCACCCACTACTTCTCCTCTTAGCATCGAGGTGAGAGTCTAATCTTTGACGATCATAGTCGAAGTTTGTTGACTTTTTTTGGCTATTTGACTGAGGCATTGCTGTTGTTATTATCGCAGAAGGACATCAAGAAACTGTTGGGAGTGGCATGAGCGCTGGAACTTCTTTTCCCCTGTGAGGATGAGAAGTACTCTGAAAAATAAGCATCCTCTTGACTCATCATGAGGATGCCTCTAGATGTCTCCTTCGCATGTTTTGTTGTTGAATCTGCACTGCGTTTAATAATGTAAAGATGCCAATAAAGTCCAGCTTCCGGTTTCCTACTGCTGTATGAAATCGTTTAGAAAACTAAAGGCGCTAATTGCGGATGTGGCAAGCAAGTTCTAATATTCTGGTGCTACGATGCTATTAGTCGGTCGATTATTTCTCTGGCAGCGCTGAAGTTAGATGAGTTTTTGGCTGTTGGAGTAGACCGCCTTTGTACAGTTCTTTCCTGTTTGTGATGTCCGGGGAAGACGGTTTTCCAAACCGTTGAATCTTCGGCATGTTTTTCCTGCGGTGATCAGAGTTACATTAATAATAAGATCATGCTCGAACAAACAGATGCGTTGACTAGAGGGTCATCGATCTGAGGGTCATCAATTCATAGTGACATCTTTCGTGGCTTTATCTGATGAGAGAGAGAGAAGAGAGAGAGAGAGAGAGAGCGCAATCAAGCTGCATTTCACTGGTTACAGAGTCTTTTGACACCCTCCTGTGCTTTTCCTCTCAACATACAAACCAAAACTTGCCTTTATGGTGCATTAGCAGCAGGTGGTACTGGCACTGCGTTTCTACCATCGCAATTTGCAGTTTACATGCAAGCTATCCTCTGAGAATGAGAAAGGCCCCCACAGTTCTCGCATATGTCCTATTCAGAAGACTCTGATCTCTGCTTCTTGTTGGCATAATCCAAATATCCCTGCCCAAAACAATAGTAGCGTTCAACAACAGACGACGGTGGCCTCAAAATAAAAAGTTCACACACTGTATATAGGATATCTTCAATAAACAATTGAATGCAGAACAATAAGGAAAAATCCATGTCGCCTTTTTCCTTATATCTGTTGCAGCCTGGAGGTATTGCTAATTGCTATGCACCAACAATGCTTGAGAGTTGAAGGGAAGCCTGTTCATCAACCAAGTCCCATTTTTCATTTCTATCCTAAAGAAAACCTTCAACCTTGATATTTCTGTACTTTATCATGAAACGGTGATCTATGCTAGCAAAAAGAAAGTAAGAGGGATGAGCTACTTCTTCCTAGGAAGATGTGAAGAGCAAATTACCTGGAGTATCCCCATAGCAGCAAACTTGTCCATTATTGTCTTCGTTACTACTGGATGCAACGTCAAAGGTTGTAACAACAATTCCACGTTCTGTGAACAGACAATGCATTAGCACCCCATGATTAAAATAACAACAAGACACTCAGTTGCAAAAAGGAGTTGAATTTAGCTTTCCATTTGTGAACAATGGGGACTGCCGCTGGACCACTTAAGAACACAACCTAGTAATGCTGGAAGCCCAAATGGGAAAGTAAGGAAGTGAGTCTCGATGAGAAAACCGCCTTCAAATTGTATAGCAGCAGAACTTTTGAGAAGAGGCATTATTTATTTAACATAGGGCTTTCGCATTGGTTGGCAAATCGGCAGCTTTGTGAGCACATTGAATTATGTGGGACAAATACTAGAGGATACAAACTTAAAGCTGTACAAACTAAAGCATCATTTATGGTTCATGCTGTTGCTTCTACCGTCACAATTCGGACCTTAGTGAAAAAACAGGACGTCAGGCTAAGACTTTGAAAAAGGAGGGAAAGCAACTTGCACCTTTGACGTAAAGGTTTCTTCCCAATACGTATAACAAACACCTTCAAGTTTTCCTGTTTTAGAAAGCTCGTCAATAAAAACCTTCATTTGCACAGCCTGATTACAGAGGACAGAAAGGATAAGTAATTTATAAATAGCATGACAGAAAAGTTATAGAAAATAATGGTTTAAAGGAGACGTACATCACGATTGGGACTACGAAACCGGTCAAGAGGGCAGCCAACCACAAATCCAAGTAGCGAGAATTCAGAGACCTGCACATATACAAGGAAACAGGAACTAATCAGGCCCCCGTAGAAACTTTTCCAAGACCATGCAAATTACTGCACATAGACATTCAGTAAGGATATTGTGATATGAGACTGAGAAACAATAAGATAATTGACCAAAACCTGGCCATAACTGCCTAAGAAACCCCTAACTTTAGGTCAAATCTCAATTTTGTCCCGAACTTTTTCTTGTATAAAAAAAATCCGCAAATTTCACTTTAGTCCCAAAGCTACCCATGCGTTCAAAAATCAATGCTAGTTTCTTCAAGATTATCTGAGAGGTTCATTGTCAAAATTTGCATTTTCATCAACACTCTCACCTACGTATAGAATAACAGCAGTCTCCTGATGTTGATTATCTTGAAGAAACCAATAGCGATTTTTGGAAGCATGGGCAAATTTTGAGCTACAGTTAAATCGAGGATTATTTTAGACAAAAAAATGTTTGGGGAAAAATTGGGATTGGACCTCAAGTTGAGAGTTTTTCAGGAAATTAGCCCCCAAAACCTCAGGTATGATCTAATTGAGATACCAGTTCTGATGATTCTAGCCAAGGTAAACTCAATGCGATAGCAATATCCCCGCTTTTAGATAGGAAATAATGAGGCAAGAAATTAAAAATACTATTTTAGGGAATAAACAATAACAAACACCAAGCTGTAAGTAAAACCAACACTGAGAACTTACTCTTTGTTGAGGTCCTTGGCACAACTATAGTCATATTTGCAAGCCAGACTGAGTACGATAAGCAAAATGCTCCAGTCAACCCAAACACTTAGGTTGGAAAAACTTATTTATAGGAAGCATCCAAACAGGAATTCCCACAGGAACAATTCCTCCAAGAAATGGAGATACTAACACAAAAGCAGGCTGAAAGGCAGACTCACCAGACTCTGAAGATCAGTTGCCATTGAGTCAATATTTGTCTTCTTCCTAAGCAGAACGCTGCAATTGTGGCAACAACAAGATCATATCACAGGTGACAACTGTGTGTACCACAACAAGGTTAGGATCCCAAGAAAGAAAATAGAGAAGTCCCCCAGAGGGACAAGCTACAGCAAATTCATGACTTCCGAGTTCCATCCTTCTCAATACCATAAACAAGAATAGTTCTCGTATAGAATCAGAATGTGAAAAAGTGCACTGAAAGTCCTAGATGTCATGTACAGATTGTGATCAATTGAATCAATTTGAAAGTTTAGGAGTCAATTGCACTTTTTGGTAAAGGTTTAGTACTTGATTGAATCAATTGAAAGTTTAGGATTCAATTGTATTCAATACATAAGATTTAGGACTTATGGTACAAGAGTTATGGTACATTTCTCCCAAATTAGATTTTTACATGGCAACCCTACAAAGTGAAGCACATACTAACATCATTAAGATAAACAACATCTGTACCAATCATCTATGCAATCATCCTTTGGTTTATGTTATCCACAACTCAATAATCTGAATCAAAAGTGTGACTGTGAATCCTGTGGAAATCTCAAACTCACTGGCCCATGTACAACTTTAAGTCCTATGCACCAGAGTGCAATCCGATGCTCGATTTCTATGGAGGTAAAATGCACAGGAATTGATAAAAACATATACTACAATTCGTCTTGGCTAAAGTATGATACAATGCGCATGTATGGAAATACCTCAGGGGCGACGCGACCTTGTTGCTTGAATCCGAGACAGCAAGTCCAACATACTTATCGCCAACATCCAAGCCTAGCAAGCGGCCTTTTTTCTTTGTATGAGCCATCAATACGTCTTGGAACAAGCTCAAAGGTTTCACGTACCTCATCTACAAACACCATGAAACCAGTTGAGAAACTTCACTCAATGATTCAAACTACATGCTTGGAAAAATAAGCAGAGACCAAACAGGAATATCCATCGATTCAAGCAAGGCAGTGATGTCAGAGAGATGAACTCTCATGAAGCAAATCAAACACCCATCAATATATCCATCACTACATACTATTTGTATCTCGAGTAATACCCAATAAAGTAAAACCATAAACAAGTACAGGGAGCAGCATAAGGAGCAGCTCTGCGACTAGTGGTAGCATACGCATAGCCAGAGCAATGAGCTCCAGCGATGACACGAGCTTATGCGGCACGGTGATCTGACTACTTTGAAATCAAAAGCAAATGAACGTACGCCCGGGAGCTGAATGCAGCGTACACCTGTCTCGAAAGTGCTCAGTCAGGCATTAAGACAAACACTTGGTATGGACGGCCATATATCAGAGCCACACAAAGATGGGTCCTTCACGTACCGTCACTTCGTCCACTTATGGTACCGCCCGGACGACACCCAGATGTCACCTGCTCTTCCTCGTCCTTCCCCAACGGCAAGCTCGGGATTCAATCAATGAAGGCGGGCGATTCTCTGGTCAAATTTGTGCTGAGCTTCTCCACACTTGTTGGCCCCCATCGCCTCCTCGGCAAATTCGCGACTTCCTTCGTTTCACTCTTTCGTTGTTCTTTTGGCCGGTTTCGATTTCACGAACACAGAGACAAATTGCACGAGCGGACCGTTTCACTGAAATCGGGTGGAGACGGTGAACACTCCTCGGAACCGTCCGTCTCAATGCTCCTCTGCTCGCCGACTCAAGGTTGGGCCGGTTTAACCGTCCTGAGCCGCCATTCGTTCTAATGAAAAATAAAATGATTATCACACGTCCTAAGATGATGTCTGACTTTGTTTAGTATCTCATGAGTCGTGTTCCTTTATGCAATTTATCGGACAGTCGTCGCAACATTGTAACTTGCCGAGCTGCTCCGAGAATCTCCGTTTTCCTTTTCCTTTCTTTGTGCTTTTATTCTCTTGTTTGTATCCCTATTATATATAACTCATCCTCAACAATGTTTTGCTATTAGTTGTGAGAATCAAAGGGCACTTAAGTTCACTAATTGGCCAGTATCTTATCACACTTTTCCATGCACAATGCACATATACAACATTAAAAGAGACAACATTGCCTACCATCCGTGAGGCACTTGCCTATTGAAAATGACATACAAACATGTATGTAACATAAAAAGAGGCAATGGACCTAAATAAATCCTTAAAAGATTTCATCCCAGTTCATTCTGAACCTCAAGACTTCCTGACCTAAACTACTTACAAGGTATTCCCTCCTCTTGGAGAAAACAAACATACAGAGGGAATTTAGGGGGTTTTGGATGTGCGAGTATTGACTCATTAAATTAAGAAATGCAATCCGGCTAACCCACTTAGGTTACAAGGAAAGCGGGGCGGACTCAACATGAAAGCAAACTTCCTACTACTTGGTGAGGTTACCCAATAACTAGACACCAAGGATTTAAGCAGTACTCGATTTACAAGTTACACTATTCTAAGTGCAAGTGTGCATATACAACTTAAAAGAGACACCATTGCCCGCCAATCTGCGAAGCCAAATGCACAGACATATACAACATCTGGCTTGAAGATGACGTACAAACATGTATGTAACACTAAAAGAGGCATCATTGCTTGCGCCAAGAATGAGGCATTTTGCCTATAACCAAGGCATCCAGGCGGAGACCTTCCGATCAATACAAAGTGGGGACACCGGCGTCTTCGAGGGGATCTCGCGAAGCTTTGCCTTTGCCTTCAAGTTCAAAACGGCCATTGCCTCTTCAATCGAAGGCCGAGAAGCAGCAATGGGATGAGCGCACCGCAGCCCCACAATCATCAGGGCCTCTGCCTGTTTCTTGTCGAAATCCTTACCAAGCCTCTCGTCCACCGCATTGACCAACTTCTTGGGTCCATATTGCTTCCATAACCACTCTGCAAGGCCAATTGGGTAGCGTTTTGAGTCGATGACTCTTCTCCCAGTTCCTAATTCCAAAAGGACGAGTCCGAAACTATAGATATCGGTTTCTTCACTTGCCTTACCAGTTGCACAGTATTCCGGAGCCACATAACCCAGAGTTCCTATCAATTCAGTTGTTTGGGGCCCCCTGGCATGGTCTACTAGCCTAGCCAATCCAAAATCTCCCAATTTGGCCTCGAACTCTTCGTCAAGCATGATGTTGCAAGACTTGATATCCCTGTGGATCACGCATTGACGACATTGTTTTTGCAGGTAGTGCAGCGCCGAGGCTAATCCTTGAGCGATTTTGTACCTTCTTTCCCATGTCAATAAGGAGCTACCTTTAAACAGATGATAGTCCAAGTTACCTTCGCTCATGAATTCGTAGACCAGGACCAATTTATCCGCCTCGTGACAATAGCCTATAAGTGGCACCAAGTTTCTGTGGCTAAGCTGGCCTAACGTCATCACCTCAGATTTAAACTCCTTTATCCCTTGGTGCGAATGAGAGTTTATTACCTTCACGGCGACCGGTGTGCGAGCTTTTCCTATGCACCCTTCATACACGACGCCGGAACCTCCTTTCCCCAGAATCTTGCGATCTGCAGTCGCGGTCATCAACTCTTCATAGGAGAACTTCGTCGGTCCACCAAACATTTCTAACTCTACGGTTATTTTCAACCTATGGTCCCCTTCTTCTGCACCTCTCTCGGTCTCGGTTTTGTTCTCTTCGTTTGTCTCAGGTGCATTATCTCCCTCTGGCGTATCATCGCTCGGGCATGGACTGGCAACTTCTGACATATAATGTTCCCGAGCAGCACCATCAGCAGAAGATCCCGACGCCGAGAACCTAGCATCCAAAATCGCCGTCTCCTCCCCCACAGGTCTCCCGACTGACCCAGGCTTATGCTCGCCATCTTCGGGCAAGGGGTTTGATGCCATCAGGTGAGTAGCCTCTGTCATTGCATAAGTCTTGAGCACGGGTGCATTAAATGCCTCCTCAAGCTGAGCAAGGATAGAGGGCGCGAGTGACGCGCTGCAGCTCGTTATGAATCGAAGCTTTGGGTAAATCCGCTTCGGCTTGCTGAGGTGTTGCTTCAGGATGTTCTTGTGGAATATAGCGTCTGCTGTGTACCACGTGGCATTGTGTGAAATCATATCTGCCCAAAATGTGGGCACCGAGAACCTAACGGCCGCCGGGAGGGCCACAGCAGCCCCAGCAGCTAAAGAGGTCAATAATCCAGCAACTAAGCCGTGCACATGGAACAACGGAAGCACAATCACGGTGGAGTCTGACTCTGTTAGTTTATACACCCGCTTGATGTTCTGAACCGATGAAGCCAAATTGCCCTGAGTTAGCAGCATGCGGTTGGGGCGTCTCGTAGTGCTGGAGGGGTGCAAGAACAGGGCTACATCTGAGGGATCATTGACGACTTTGAACATCGATTCAAGGCTCGGCTCTATGTTGGTCGAAGAGAGAGTGATTCTGGAATCGGCAGAGGGAAGCTTGGCAGTTAGGTGGGGAATGTTAAGCTTGGAAGCAGCGGATTGAGCCCGTTGATTTCCTTCCTGTGATGTCAATAGGAGCTTCGGCTCTGTGTCGGAAAGATAGAACTCGAATTCCTTAGCTGTGTAGATGGGGTTGAGTGGAGCTGCTGTGGCTTGGCAACGGATTACCGCCAGAAGCAAGATCACAAACTGCAAAACAAACACCTATTTCCAATCAGCAAACTATCATACTAGTCCCAGTGGAATGGACATACGAGCAGTCTGTATATCTGCAGAATATGCAGACAACTACTTCGACGTTTGATTCATCAAAACCATCCATCTCCTTGATGAGCTTCGACTTGTTTTACGATGAATCGATGCTTGTACCTCCAAAAAAACAACCTTTGGACACCACAAACTGTTCTTCGTGCGCTTCCTAATTCAATTTGTTCCTGTTCAATTCGCACCAGGCGCTCACAGAAATTTCCTGCCTTAGATGCAATTTTTTTCAATAGAAATTGACACCATTTCTATTGCTCTGTTCTCGAAGTACTGTAAAACTCCAAGTTTTTTTTTCCCCAAGCTATTTCCCAGTCGATCTTTCACAAGTGATCAATCTCATCATTAGGAAATCAGCGTTACCTCGAATTTAAGCGGCATCATCAGGGAATCTTTCGCATTTGAAATTCACAACATCGCACGAGAAAAAACTCGCACCATCGCACCCGCGAGGAGACTCGATGATAGGGGATGTACCTCGACGGTGTTGGGGAAAGCGAGTGCGACGACATCGCCGGCACCGATGCCGGAGGCTGCGAGGAGTGCGGCGGCATGGTCAACAAGCTCCTGCAGCTGCGCGTGCGTCAGGTCAAACTCCCCGCAGGCGGAGACGGCTCTCCCGTCGGGGAAATCCAACGCCGCCTTCTGCAACAGGCCCGTGAGCGTAAGTTCCCCCATCGCTAATCACGGGGGACAGACCGACGAAATCAGCTGAAACCGATGCCCGAGTGAAACCGGAGAGGGCGCCCCCACAATCGCTCGGCGAGACGGAGAACGAAGGTCGACGAGGAACGATTGGTGTGGAGAAGGAACGGGGAAGGTCACGACTGAGATCTGATAGGTCAACGGCTTGGAACATCCCCGTGGAAGCGAGGACTAGTCTTACCGACATCTGTACCGCTGTTGAATCGTGGAAAAGTCGCCGGGGAGATCCCGTTATTCCAACGCCCTGTAAACGGACAGCACTAGCGCCGCCCCTAATCATTAGTTAAATGATCTGCAAAGCATCCGTGAAGTGGGGGGGAGTTAAAAAACGAGTCTCGAAAAGCGAAGTGGCTGTCAATTTATCCAGCAGCAGAACTTTTTAAAGTAGTAGCATGGGGGCAAATTGGCGGCTTCACGAGCACGTTGAATGATGTGGTGGGACGTACACTAGAGGATAGGGGCGTGCAAAAGGAACGGGAACTACCGAGACCACTAGATCGGACCGGCCTAGAATCGGTGGTTCACATGGCAACTAGTCCTGTTCTTGATTCCAATTTAGAGGAATCGGTGAGTCGATCCGGTTATAAGTTCTAAGTGTGAAACCGTCCACATATCCATATGAACCAGACCGATATATATTAAAAAAAATAAATTTCATCTCAATTACTTAAATATTTTGTAGTTTTTCGAACAAATATGTATATATATATATATATATATATATATATATATATATATATATTTATTTGTAGCTATTGGATATTATTAACTAATTTTGTCTCTTGGATGTGTAGTAGGATTAACCCTTACATTTTTTATTTTTTTTCATTCTAATAATCGATTTACTTGCTTTCTTAACTATAAATAAATAAACAAATGAAGAGGAAGAAGATAACGATTAGAGATGTTCATAACATGTACGGAATTAAGAGCCGACGGCTTTTTTTAAGAGTATAAATAGAAATTAGATACACCATAATATTAATTTATGAATGCAATTTGTAAGGATTGGGGATCAGTTCCATAGACCCACTCGGGAACTGAACCCAACCGACGGTCCGGTTCTCGAGTGGATCCATGGGATTAACAAGTGGTTTCCAGCTCCAATTTTTCAAAACCAGTTCTTAGTAGGTGGTTCTCAGTTCCAATTTTTCGAAACCAGTCCTTAATGGATAGTTCCTGATTTTAAGATGTAAACCGTCCATCCGGATCATGATCACCCCTAGTAGAGGATATGAAGATGAAGCCTTACAAATGCAAGGAATTTACTTGTTGTTCATGGTGTTGCTTCTACCATCATATTTCGGAAATTAAGAGATTAGATGAAACAAAGAAAGGTAAGGAATCACTTTATTGAGCTCAGAACTGTGCATAGTACATAATACCATAGTAAAAAAGAAAATAGGACATTAGGCTAACGTTTGGACAAGTTGAGCCTTGCTGAGGGCTGGCGACTAGAAGAAGAAGAAAATGACAAAAGAAAAAGAAAGAGAAAAATGCAATTAGATTATTAAAAAATTAAAAGAGATTCTAAGTCAAAAAAAAATTATGGATTGTACCAGATGCATTTTTATTCCGAGAATAGAATCTTTATGCAGTTATTAAATGCTTTCAAATGTTCAGAAACTTGTCCAGGAAACTGAATATGAAAAAACCATTTTTGAGTAAGAAATTATTCCTAACAACAATATGGGGTTACTCTTCCTTTGTTTTACTATTTTGTTGTTCTTTTGATCAGTTTCGATTTCACTAACAAAGACAGAAATTGCACGAGCGGACTGTCTCCTTGAAACCAATCATCTTAATGCTCTTCTACTCACCTACTCAAGGTTGGCTGCTTTAAACATCGTGAGCTGCCAGTTAGACCCAGTTTTATTCGAATGACTATTCGTGTATAGTTTGTTTTCTTTGAGCTTAAGCTTTTGAAAGAGAAAAGGGAACATTCGAATTGTTATGAGAGAGAGAGAGAGAGGGAACATTCGAATTGAGAGAGAACATTCGAATTGTTAAGAGAGAGAGAGAGAGAGAGAGAGAGAGAGAATTTGTTATGAAAGAGAAATGAAGCGGCGCAGTGTGGGAGATATTAAAAAGTAAAAGAAATTACAAAATCTCATATCTTCATAATATATGTGAAATATAATTTTATGAAGGATACAAAATAAATAAATAAAAAAATTAGAATGATACTTTTAGTTAAAGTCGGTATTAGCTATATTTATTCTGTTTTTGCTCTAATGCAATAAAAAAATGGGGCTAAACGAAATGGACTGAAAATGGAATTAATTTGGACGCTGAAAAATGGGGCTAGATGAAAGAATTAGATATACTTAGAGCGCATTTGTTTTGCAGTAAATGAATGATTTGGAAAATACTTTCCTAAAAATTATTATTTATATTACTTACAAATATGAATGATAAAAATATTTTCATTGTCCACAAAAATGAATGATAAAAATATTTTCATAGACCTATTATTTCAATTGATATTAACGATTATTTTTAGGAAAATATTTTCCAAATCATTCATTTTCTACGAAACAAATTAAACCTTAATTGATCAAATTTTTGTTTTGAAATACACTAATTTATTTACCAATGTTTGAGGGTTCAAAAGTTAGATACCAACGTTTTGTGTTAAATAATTAAGGGATAGTCCTAATAGCGGCTGTTATATACATATCTATCACGTATAGCTTTCCTATCAATTAATTAGATAAAAAGTTTCTTTACGCATCACCATTTAGCTAGATATCTTATTGGGTTCTGAAGTAAATTTTTGGATAGTTTGCTTGAAAGTATTCTCTAACAAATTTAGTTCGTGAATCCATTATACAGGAGAGAATAGACAAACACCACCATTTGAAACATGGTAGAATGATCGGCCAAGGATATGAGATGATAAATGTAACATATGTAAGCGAAGATATGTCTTAAGGCAGCATTTGGTGGGCCGGATAAAACATCATATCCTATCTGGTGTTTGGAGTGACACACAATCCGGATATGACCATATATAGCTCGAATATAGTCCAGATAAAAAATCCCACCTAAAGGGTGAGACAGACCTAGATAGGATATGTAAAATTTGAAAAATTAATTAAAAAAATCACATTTTCTTTTCCCATTTTTGCGCTTGGTGATCACCCTTCCTCTCTTTTGCCAAGCACCACGGTCATCAAACTCCATTGGCCACCGCTCATCTCACCGGTGATGACCTGTCCCCACCTCCGGCCGCCCGGAAAAGCAGTGCCAGAGCTTTCGTGGCCCCCCTCTCCATCTGCACAAATGAAGCGTCCTTGCAAACTCCCAGCCAACAGCCGGCAATTGTCGACGATAACTGCAGCAACTCCGACAATCTTAGCAAGTCCGGCACTTCCTGAAGAGCCTAGTACTTTCTTTACTCCTTGTAGGTTTTCCGGTTGAATTCCCCAGTAACACCATTCTTGCTGGAGGGAATTGTCCCTCCACTATCGTTGAAGAATTCGTTCTGGAGAGCCTCGACCATCTAGGTCGTTTTTCACTGCATCCGTGCCTTCTGTTGCTGCTGGCTGCGCCTCTCTCGCCGGTGGTTCCTCAAGTCTCGGCCACACACTTCACTGTCTCCTATTGTCGCTCAACTCCATCCTGGCAGGGAGTTTCGTGATCCTAATCCAAGCTTGGGGCCTCCTTCACGAAGAAGATGATCCGATGGAGGCGGTAGCTGGCATGACAGAGCTCCTCAACCATGTCATTTGAAGTGACGAAATGAGTGGTGGGGCACAGCAAAATCCGTCAGGAAGAGGAGGTGTCCGACATGGATGGCAGATTGAGGAAGGATGAATAGTTTTTAGAAACTTCATGATTTATTTATAAATTTTAATCCTGCAAATCAAATATTCATCTAGATAATTTATATTTGAATCCAGGCTATATCCGGAAAATATTTATATGAATCCAAGCTATATTCAGACATCAACAAACATTGGATGGGATATTTAGAATCCTATGCTCTCCTTATCCTATCCGACGTTTTCCTATCCAACAAAAAGGTCCGAATGACCAAACATAACCTAAGAGTTTTGATTGGTTTCGGGTTTTCCATATTGATTGATGGTGCAATGGCGATGAGAGTGAAGTAGAGCCGAGAGCCTTCAGCATTCTTTTAAGATGATGTCTTGCTTTGTTTGGTATCTAATGAATCTCGTTCCTCACGCAATTTTTGGGACGGTCGTAGAAAGTCGCAACATTATAACTTGCCAAAGCTGCTCCAAGAACCTCTGGTTCCTTTTTCATTCTTTGTGCTTTTATCATGTTGTCTGTATCGCTATTATATTTACCTCATTCCCAATAATATTTTGCTATTAGTTGTGAGAATCAAAAGGTACTTTAGTTCACTAATTGACCAGTATCTCATCACACTATTCTAAGCGCAAATGCACATATATAACATTTAAAGAGACACCATTGCCACCGTCAGCGAGGCACTTGCCTAAATGCCAAATGCATAGAAATGTACAACATCTAGCTTGAAGATGACAAACATGTATGTAACACAAAAAGAGGCATATGACATAGGCAAAGCCTTAAAAGGCTTCATCTTTATTTAATTTGGACCTCGAGACTTGCATGATGTAAAGCACTTAAAAGGGCATTCTCTCCTCTTGGAGAAAACAAATATATAGAGGGGAACTTAGAGGGTGTTGGGTGCGTGGATACCGGCATGTTAAAATAAGGAGTGCAATCCTATTAGCCCATTTAGGTTACCAAGCAGGCGAGGCAGTCCCAACATGAAAGCGAAAACTTCTTGCTGCTTGGTGAGGTTATCCTGTAACTAGACATTAAGGATCCAAGCAGTACTCCGATTACAGATTACACTATTCTAAGTGCAAGTACATATATACAACATTAAAAGAGACGCCATTGCCCGCCAATCTGCAAGGGCACTTGCCTAAAAGCCAAACGCACAGACATATACAACATCTTGCTTGAAGATGACGGACAAACATTTATGTAACACTAAAAAGGCATCATCGCTTGCGCTCAGAGCAAGGCATTTTGCCTAAAACCCAAGGCATCCAAGCGATACCTTCCGATCAATACTAAGTGGGAATTGCAGCATCTTCGAGGGGAGCTCGCAGAGCTTTGCCTTTGCCTTCAAGTTCAAAACGGCCATCGCCTCTTCAATCGAAGGCCGAGAAGTAGCAATGGGATGAGTGCACCATAACCCTACAGTCATTAGGGCCCCTACCTATTTCCTGTCGAAATCCTTGTAGAGTCTCTCATCCACCGCATGGACCAACTCCCTGGGCCCATATTGCTTCCATAACCACTCTGTGAGGCCTATCAGGTCTCGTTCTAGGTCGATGACTCTTCTTCTGGATCCTATTTCTAAGGACGACTCCAAAACTGTAGACATCAATTTCCTCACTTGCCTTACCAGTAACACAATATTCTGGAGCCACATAACCCAATGTTCCTATCAATTAAGTTGTTTTGGGCCCTCTGGCATGGTCTACTAGCCTAGCCAATCCAAAATCTCCCAATTTGTCCTCAAACTCTTCATTGAGTATCTTTTCACACTACTCTAAGTGCAAATGCGCATATATGACATTAAAAGATACACCGTTGCCTACCATCTGCAAGGCGCTTGCCTAAAAGCCAAACGCACAGATACAACATCTTGCTTGATGACATACAAACATGTATGTAACACTAAAAGAGGCATCGTTGCTTGCACTCAGAGCGAGGCATCTGCCCAAAACCCCAAGCATCTAGGCAAGACCTGATCAATACTATGTTGGGACTGTAGTGTTAAAATATGATCCATTTTTGAAAACTCTAGAACTCACTATACTACTCATACTTATGAATTAAGTATACTTAATGGAGAAGGAAGTAGTCGGCAGCAACAATTTGTACAAGTTAAAGAAGACTCTCATATGTTGGAGAATTTTCTGGTATTATGTGGGCAGCAAGTATACGTATGAAGGAAGAAAGCCAGCTGGAAGTTGGTTGAAAAGTCAACAAAAGTGGCTGAGAGTTGCAAAGAATAGAAAATTGGAGAAAAAGGGTGAAGCAACGTGAAGATCCTGGAGAAGCCGCAACAAGCATAAGCTAAAGAACGCAAGCTGAATTTTATATTGATCCTTGTACAGTGTCAAAGTCGGTCGCAGCTTGTAGTCGGTGAAACTTGTCTATAAATAGGCAAGAGTACTCAGCATTGTAAAAAGAATGACAACTAGAAAAATAAGAGAGAACATGAGATGAGAGAACCAAAAACTAGAAACTAAGTAACAGCCCTTCATTATTCTTTGTACCTCAAAAGTTCTTGAATAAAATTCAGTTTGTGCCTTCATTTATTTTTCATTTATTTCTCACTCCCTTGCCATAGTTCACACACACTTGCACACAAACACACACACGCTTCCGCAAAATCCCCAACATGTAGCCTCTTCGAGGGGAGTTTGCGAAGCTTTGCCTTTCCCTTCGAGTTTAAAATGGCCATTGCCTCTTCAATCGAAGGTCGAGAAATAGGACTGGGATCAGCACACCACAGCCCCACAATCATCAAGGCCTCCGCCTGTTTCTTGTCGAAAATCTTGTCAAGCCTCTCGTCCACCGCATGGACCAGCTTCCTGTGGCCATATTGCTTCCATAACCACTCCACGAGGCCTATAGGGTCTCGATTCAGGTCGACAGCTTTTCTCCCGGAACCTATTTCCAAAAGGACGATTCCAAAACTGTAGATGTTAGTTTCCTTACTTGCCTTACCAGATATATAGTATTCCGGAGCCATGTAACCCCGTGTTCCTATCAATTCAGTTGTTTTTGGCCCTCTAGCGTGGTCTACTAGCCTAGCCAATCCAAAATCTCCCAATTTGGCATTGAACTTTTCATCAAGCATGGTATTGCTAGATTTGATATCCCTATGGATCACACATTGATCACATTGTTCATGCAAGTAGTACACTGCTGAGGCCAATCCTAGAGCAATGTTGTACCTCCTTTTCCACGTCAACAAGGATCTACCTTTAAAAAGATGATCCTCCAAGCTACCTTCTCTCATGAATTCGTAAACCAAGATAAATTTTTTTGCCTCGTGACAATAGCCTATAAGTGCCATTAAGTTTCTGTGCCTAAGTTGGCCTAACGTCATCACCTCGGATTTGTACTCTTTTATCCCTTGGTGCGAATCAGAGTGTATTATCTTCACGGCGACCTGTGTGCGAGCGTCTCTTAAGTGCCCTTCGTACACGACGCCAAAACCTCCTTTTCCCAGAATCTTGCCACCTGCAGTCGCGATCATCAACTCTTCATAGGAGAACTTCTTCGGTCCACTTAACTTTTCAAACTCCATGGTTAAGTTAGGGTCGCCTTCTTCTCCACCTCTCTCGGTCACGTTCGGTCCCCTTATGCACACTTCACGGCTCGCACCTGCCGCTGCCTGTATGGCCCCATGCTCATCCGAAGTCGCCATCTCCTGCCCCATGGGTCTCCCGACTGACCCGGGCTCATGCTCACCATCTTCGGGCAAGGGGTCTGAAGCCATCAAGTGAGTAGCCTCCATCATTGCATAAGCCTCGACCACGGCTGCACCAAATGCCTCCTCGAGATGAGCCTGGATAGATGGCGCGAGCGACACGCTGCAGTTCACTATGAATCGAAGCTTCGGGTAAGCCGGCTTTGGCTTGCTGAGGTGGCTGTCCAGGATGATCTGGTGGAGTGAAGCGTCCGCTATGTACCATGTGGCATTGTATGACTTCATATCTCCCAAAAATGTGGGCACCGTGAACCTAACAGCTGCCAGGAGGGCCACGGCAGCTCCGGCAGCTAAAGAGCTCAATAATCCAGCAACTAAGCCGTGCACATTGAGCAACGGAAGCACAATCACTGTAGAGTCCGACTCCGTTAGTTCAAACTCCCGCTTGATGTTACGAACAGATGAAGCCAAATTGCGCTGAGTTAGCCACATGCGTTTGCGGCAACTCGTAGTGCCAGGGGTGTGCAAGAACAGAGCTACATCCGAGGGATCGTTGACGACTTTGGACATCAAGTGGAGACTCTGCTCTTTGACGTTCGAAGAGAGAGTGATCTTGGAATTGGCGGAGCGAAGCTTGGTGGTTAGGCAGCGGATGTTAAGATTGGAAGCAGCGGATTGAGCCCGTTGGTTTCCTTCGTGTGGTGTTACTAGGAGCTTCGGTTTTGTGTCGGAAAGATAGAACTGGAACTCCTCAGCTGTGTAGATGGGGTTGAGCAGAGCTGCTGTGGCTCGGCAACGGATTACCGCCAGAAACAGGATCACAAACTGCGAAACAAACACATATTTTCCAATCAGCAAATTATCACGCTAGTCCCTGCGGAATGGAGATAACACATACGTATTTGCAGAATACGCAGACACTAGTTTGTTGCCGTTTGATTTCATTAAAACCATCCATCTCCTTTCGATAAGCTTTGACTTTGTTTGACGATGAATCGATGCTTGTACATCCCGAAAAACAACTTTTGGACACGACAGAAAACGCTGTTCATTCTCTTCCCAAATCAATTCGTTCCTATTTATTTCGCAATAGACGATAAAAACTTGCAACGTCAACGCAACCATGCGCTCACAGAAATTTTATATGCCTCCGATGCAATTTCTTTCTATAGAAATCGACACCATTTCTGTTGCTCCGTTCTTGAAGTACTGTAAAACTCCAAGAAACGTCTTTTTTTTCCAAGCTATTTCTTAGTCGATCTTTCACAAGTGATCAATCTCATAATTAGAAATTCATCATTACCGCAATCTTTCCAGATATTGAATTCTCGAATTTAAACAGCATCACCAGGAATTTTTCACATTTGAAATTCACATCATCGCACAAATGAAAACTCACACCGTCGTACTCGTGGGGAGACTCAATGATCGGGGGGACATACATACCTCGATGGTGTTGGGGAAAGCAAGCGCGACAACGTCGCCGGCGCCAATGTTGGAGGCGACGAGGAGCGCAGCGGCGTGGTCAACGAGCTCCTGCAGCCGCGCATGCGTCAGGTTGAACTCTCCACAGGCGGAGACAGCTCTCCCATCGGGGAAATCTGTTGCCGCCTTCTTCAGCAGGCCCGTGAGAGTAAGCTCCCCCATCGCTAAATCACAGGTAACGAATCGACAGGGATCGGCTTTGGCCAGAACCAATCCCCGATGGAGCTGAAGAGGGGCACCACGATTTCTTGGCGAGACGGAGAATGAAGGATGGACGTGAACAGGAATTCGCACGAAGGAGAATGGGGGAAAACGGGAGCGTTAGCAGGAGGAGAGTGGAGGAGTTGGGTATGGATATGGGATGGAGACGAGACGAGAGGGACGCCGTTGATTAAAATTTTCGTACCAAATTTTCCTCCATAATCTTCTGTAGCAAATCAACTCGTACAATCACATCTCATTAAAATAATACAAGTCGTTAGATGCACAATGCATGCCATAAATTACGCGCATTGGGCCATCAATCGCAAAAGCGACATATCATGTCATGAAGTTTCGACTGAACTGCTACATGATCACGACGTCAAAGAGCAGATCTTATTAGCTATTCTTGATCACAACCTTTGACCCGTAACTCCAGTCGAAGCCATGCAGTAGATTGGCCAGGCTCGCCTTAATCACCTTGAGCCCCAGGCTGTACCACAGGCACATCCTCCTCTCGGACCCGAACGGCAGTGCGGGCTCGGTGGAGGTGGCGACTGAGATTTAACGTGTCAAAGGTTGGAATATCCCCCCATCGTAGCGAGCTGGTCTTACTAATGTCGTGTCTGCTGCTGGATCTTGCAAAAGTCAAAGAGAGAATCCACAATTCCACCGGTTTTCGGTTTTTTTTTTTTTTTTTTAACCACGCTTAATCTCACTTTCCTTGCAGACCAAGAAAACTCACTTTTGCATCTTTATTTATTTATTTTTATTTTTTCTCTTCACCGCAAAATATCTCTCGTCTTCTTCTTCTCCATCTCCATCTCCATCTTGCTCTCTGAACCCGACTCTCTCTCTCCCCGATCCATAACCCACCTACCACTCAACCAGGTCTACCCCAGCACCTATCCTCCCTCGCTTTCAGAGTCTCCAAACCTTCTTCTCTCTGCCTCTTCTCCCAAGTCCCCCTACCGACTCCGGGAGGAGCAACGGCAGTCGCACGAGGAGCAGCGGCAGGCCTGCGAGAGGGAGTCCCTCACTGGCGAGATCGCCAAGCTGAAGCTTCGGATTCAGGCCCTACAGCGCGAAATTCAGATTCCGGGAGGCGATCCAGGGGAGGTGGCGAGCGTGGCTGCACTGTTGCAGGTTTTGCAGGAGAGGAATTCAATCGCTGGAGAGGGGTTGAGCGCGAGTCTGATGCCATTGGAGGTGAGAGAGAAGAAGGCGGTGGAGGAGAAGCAAACTGTGGCGGAGGAAAAGAGAGATGGAGATTAGGGCTTTCAGTGGCAATTTTGAGAGGTGAGAAAGACGGGAGATTTCTGTTAATTAATCGAATTGAAATAATCTAAACCAAAAAATAAGAATGGTTATTTTTTTACCATCCAAATCAAAAATGTATGAAATTTCGATTTGATTCGGTTATCCGATTCGGTTTTGATGCCCTACCGTAAACGGATAGCATTATCACCCCATCATTAGTTAAATGATTTGGAAAACATCTGCGAAATGGAGTTAGAATTTAGCTTTCCATATGGCAACACTGGAGATTGCCATTGGACCATCTCGATAAGGGAATTAGGACGTCAATTTGTATAGCAGCAGAACTATTTAAGCAGAAGCATCAACAAATTGGCAGCTTCGCGGCACATTGAATGACGTGGGACATATAGCGACAGAACCATTTAAGCAGAAGGATCATCAATATCCTCTCAATGATTCAAAGACCGAGAATTGTTTAAAGATTTAGCATAACTGTCACATATATTCTTAACACCTTAAGAATAAATTCAATCGTAACTGATCTTATGGACTCATACATGTAAATTAAACGATGAATGAAAACTTATTTACAATTAAATAATCCTAACATGTAACTATTACATGGTTGTTTTAGGGCATATAGCTAACACAAACACAAACATATAACATTAAAAGAGGCATCATTGCTTGCACTCAAAGCGAGGCATCTGCCCAAAACCCCAAGCATCCAGGCGAGACCTTCCGATCAATACTGCGTAGGGACTGTGGCATCTTCAAGGGGAGTTTGTGAAGCTTTGCCTTTGCCTTTAAGTTCAAAACGGCCATTGCCTCTTCAATCGAAGGCCGACAAGTAGCAATGGGATGAGCACACCACAGCCCCGCAATCATCAAGGCCTCCGCTTGTTTCTTGTCAAAATCCTTGCCCAGCCTCTCGTCCACCGCATGGACCAACTTCTTGGGCCCATAATGCTTCCATAGCCACTCTACAAGGCCTATTGGGTCTCGATTAGAGTCGATGACTCTTCTCCCGGAACCTATTTCCAAAAGGACGACTCCAAAACTATAAATATCGGTTTCCTTACTTGCCTTACCAGATATATAGTATTCCGGAGCCACGTAACCCCGTGTTCCTATCAATTCAGTTGTTTTTGGCCCTCTAGCGTGGTCTACTAGCCTAGCCAATCCGAAATCTCCCAATTTGGCGTTGAACTTTTCATCAAGCAAGGTATTGCTAGATTTGATATCCCTATGGATCACACATTGATCACATTGTTCACATTGTTCATGCAAGTAGTCCACTGCCGAGGCCAATCCTAGAGCGATGTTGTACCTCCTTTCCCATGTCAACAAGGATCTACCTTTAAACAGATGATCCTCCAAGCTACCTTCTCTCATGAATTCGTAAACCAAGATAAATTTTTTTGCCTCGTGACAATAGCCTATAAGTGGCATTAGGTTTCTGTGCCTAAGTTGGCCTAACGTCATCACCTCGGATTTGTACTCTTTTATCCCTTGGTGCGAATCAGAGTTTATTATCTTCACGGCGACCTGTGTGCGAGCGTCTCTTAATTGCCCTTCGTACACGACGCCAGAACCTCCTTTTCCCAGAATCTTGCCACCTGCAGTCGCGATCATCAACTCTTCATAGGAGAACTTCTTCGGTCCACTTAACTTTTCAAACTCCATGGTTAAGTTAGGGTCGCCTTCTTCTCCACTTCTCTCGGTCACGTTCGGTCCCCTTATGCACACTTCACGGCTCGCACCTGCCGCTGCCTGTATGGCCCCATTCTCATCCGAAGTCGCCATCTCCTGCCCCATGGGTCTCCCGACTGACCCGGGCTCATGCTCACCATCTTCGGGCAAGGGGTCTGAAGCCATCAAGTGAGTAGCCTCCATCATTGCATAAGCCTCGACCACGGCTGCACCAAATGCCTCCTCGAGATGAGCCTGGATAGATGGCGCGAGCGACACGCTGCAGTTCACTATGAATCGAAGCTTCGGGTAAGCCGGCTTTGGCTTGCTGAGGTGGTGATCCAGGATGATCTGGTGGAGTGAAGCGTCCGCTATGTACCATGTGGCATTGTATGACTTCATATCTCCCAAAAATGTGGGCACCGTGAACCTAACAGCTGCCGGGAGGGCCACGGCAGCTCCGGCAGCTAAAGAGCTCAATAATCCAGCAACTAAGCCTTGCACACGGAATAATGGAAGCACAATCACGGTAGAGTCTGACTCTGTTAGTTTGTACACCCACTTGATGTCCTGAACCGATGAAGCCAAATTGCGCTGAGTAAGCAGCATGCGTTTGGGGTGACTCACAGTGCCGTACGTGTGCAAGAACAGAGCTACATCTGAGGGATCATTCACGACTTTGGACATTGAGCCAAGGCTTGGCTTTATGCCGGTCGAAGAGAGAGTGATTCTGGAATCGGCAGAGTGAAGCTTGGCGGTTAGGCGGGGGATGTTAAGCTTGGAAGCAGCGTCTTGAGCCCGTTGGTTTTCTTCTTGTGGTGTCAATAGGAGCTTCGATCCAGAGTCGGAAAGGTAGAACTCGAACTCCTTAGCTGTGTAGATTGGGTTGAGCGGAGCTGCTGTGGCTCGGCAACGGATTACTGCCAGAAACAGGATCACAAACTGCAAAACAAACACATACTTTCCAATCAGCAAAGTATCACGCTAGTCCCCGCGGAATGGAGATAATACACGTGTATTTGCAGAATATGCCGACAACTAGTTTGTCGCCTTTTGATTTCATTAAAACCATCCATCTCCTTGATAAGCTTCGACTTGTTTAAAGATGAATCGATGCTTGTATATATCAAAAAACAAATCTTTGGACACGACGGAAAACGCTCTTCATGCTCTTCCCAATTCAATTTGTTCCTGTTCAATTCACACCACGCGGTCACAGAAATTTCATGCCTTAGATGCAATTTTTTTCAGTAGAAATCGACACCATTTCCGTTGCTCTGTTCTCAAAGTACTGTAAAACTCCAAGAAACATTTCTTTTCCAAGCTATTTCCTAGTCGATCTTTCACAAGTCATCAATCTCAACATTAGAAATATATCATCACCGCGATCTTCCAGATATTACATTCTCGAATTTAAATCCAAACATACCTCGACAGTGTTGGGGAAAGCGAGCGCGACGATGTCACCGGCGCCAACACCAAAGGCGGCGAGCAGCGTGGCGGCGTGGTCAACAAGCTTCTGCAGCTGCGCGTGCGTCAGGACGACCTCCCCACAGGTGGAGACGGCTGTCCTGTCGGGGAAATCCGATGCCGCCTTCTTCAACAGGCCCGTGAGCGCAAGTTCCTCCCCCATCGCTAAATACAGAGAACCAATCAACGGAACTGGCCGGAACGGATCGCGATTCCGGTTGAAGACGGCACCACAATCGCTTGGCGAGACTGAGAACGAATGATACAGCAAGAACACGATTCCCACGAAGGAGAATGGGGAAACCGAGAGTGTTCGATAACGGAGGAGGAGCGTGGAGGGTTGCGTATGCATATGCGATGGAGACAAGACGTGAGGGAGGGGGGGAAGCTGGAAGAATCGAGGTGGCTTCGCGGCCCGTGCGAGCTTGGTGAAGGTGACGACTGGGATTTAACGGATCAAAGGCTGGAACTAGCCTTACAAAAGTCAAAGGGAGTATGCAGAATTCCACCACGTGTACAGAATCAATGATGTCAACGGTTGGGTTTGGTTTGGATTTTTGATTTTTTTTTTTTTTTTTTTTAAGCTCAAACTCACTTTCCTTACGGATCAAGAAAACTCTCTTTCCTTCTTGTTTTCTTCGCAAAATATCTCTCTCTCTAGTCGTCGTCTTCTTCTCCGTCTTGCTTCTTGAACCCGACTCTCTCCTCCCCACTCCATGCCTCACCTACCACTCCACCAAGTCCAACCCAGAACCTGTCCTCCTTGGCAAGATCGCCGGGCTGAAGCTTCGGATTCAGGCCCTACAGCGCGGTATATCAGATTCCGGGTGGCGATCTGAGGGAAGTGGCAAAAGTGGCTGCACCGTTGCAGGTTTTGCAGGAGAGGAATTTAATCGCTGGAGAGGGGGTTGAGCGCGAGTCTGATGCCATTGGAGGTGAGAGAGGAGAAGGAAACTGTGGCGGAGGAAAAGAGAGATGGAGATTAGGGCTTTCAGTGGCAATTTGGAGAGAGGTGAGAAAGAAGGGAGATTTCTGTTAACTAATCGAATTAAAATAATCTAAACCAAAAAATAAGAATGGTTATTTTTTTTTTCAATTCGAATAGAAAATGCATGAAATTTCAGGTTGGTTTGTTTTTTTCAATTTGGTTATGACACCCCTACTATAAATGGAGAGCACTATAGCCCCATCATTAGTTAAATGATTTGGAAACATCCACGAAACGGAGTTAGAATTGAGCTTTCCATATGGGAACAATCAGGACTGCCATTGGACCACTCAAGAAAACAAGGTATGACACCCCTACTATAAACAGAGAGCACTATTGCCTCATCATTAGTTAAATGATTTGGAAACTTCTGCGAAACGGAGTCATAATTTAGCTTTCCATATGGGAACAATTGGGACTGCCATTGGACCACTCAAGAAAACAAGGTATGACACCCCTACTATAAATGGAGAGCACTAGGAGTCAGAATTTAGCTTTTTATATGAGAACAATCGGGACTGCCATTGGACCACTCAAGAAAACAAGGTATGACACCCCTACTATAAATGGAGAGCACTATTGCCTCATCATTAGTTAAATGATTTGGAAACTTCTGCGAAACGGAGGCACAATTTAGCTTTCCATATGGGAACAATTGGGATTGCCATTGGACCACTCAAGAAAACAAGCTACTATTGCTGGAAGCCCAAATGGAAAAAGTACGGAAATGAGTCTCTACAAAGGAATTGGCCATCAAATTGTATAGCCGCAGAACTTTTTAAGTAGAAGCATCGGCAAATTGATAGCTTTGCGAGCACGTTGAATGATGCGGGACATAGAGTAGAGGATGTAAAAATCAAGCCTTACAAATCCAAGAATTTATTTACTGTACATGATGTTGCTTCTACCATCACAATTCGGACCTTAAAAGATTGGATGAAACAAAGAAAGGTATGGAACCACTTTATTGAGCTAACTACTGTGCATAATACATAACACCTTAGTAAAAAAAAAAAAAAAAAAAAAGACATCGGGCTAAGATTTCAATAGAGGGAAAACAAGTCGCGCCTTTGATGTAAAGGTTTCTTCCCAATATGTAGAACCAACACCCTCGAGTTTTCCTGTTTCAGAAAGCTTGTCCATGAAAACCTTCGTTTGCACAGCCTGATTATAGACAATAGAAAGGATTAAGGAAAAGCTATAGAAAATAATGGTTTAAAGGAAACGCATGTTAGGATTGCTACTACAAAACCGGTCAAGAGGGCAACCGACCACAAATCCTAGTGAGAATTTAGATACCTGCATGTATACAAGGAAACGAGAACCCATTAGGCCCCAAGCAGAAACATTTCCAAGACAATGCAAATTACTTCATGTACACTTATCAATAATGATATTGTGACCCAAGATTGAGAAACAATAAGATAATTGACCAAAACATGGCCTAACTCTCTCTAAGAAACCCCAAAAAGCCTTATGTCCAATCTCAATTATGCTCGGAACTTTTTTTTGTCTAAAAAAATCCCTAAATTTCACTCTAGTCCCATATCCATCCACGCATCCAAAAATCAATACCAATTCTTCAAGATTATCTACATCAAGGCCAATTAAAAGTTCATCATCAAAATTTGCATTTTCGTCAACACCCTCACCTTTGTATGCAACAGCAGTAATCTCTTGATGTTAATCATCTTGAAGAAACTAATGGCAATTTGGAAGTGTTGGCAAATTTGGCACTAGAGTTAAAATTGGGATCTTTTTTTAAACCCAAAAAAAAAGTTCAAGATAAAATTGAGATTGGACCTAATGTTAAGAGTCTTTTTAGGGAATCAACCCCCAAAACCTAAGGTCTAATCTAATTGAGATACCAGGTCCGATGATTCTAGCCCTCTTATAGATGGGAACTGATGAGGCAAGAAATTAAAGATACTAATTTAGGGAATATAACATATACCAAGCTTTAAGCAGAACCAACACCGATAAATCACTCATGGTTGAGGTCCTTTGCACAACGATACTCATGGTTGGAAGCCAGACTAAGTACGACAAACAAAATTCTCCAGTCAACCCAAACACTTAGGTTGGAAAAACTTCCTTATAGGACGCATCCTATCAGTAATTCCCACGGGAGCAATTCCTCCAAGAAATGAAGATACTAACACAAAAGCAAGCTGAAGGGCAGCTCACCAGACTCTGAAGATCAGTCGCCATCAAGTCAATATTTGTCTTCTTCCTAAGCATAATGCTGCAATCATGGCAACAACAAAGACTATTTCACTGGTGGCATTCCTGTGATACCACAACAAGGCTAGGATCCCAAAAAGGAAAATAGAAAATTCCCCCAGAGGGACAAGCTCCGGCAAATTCATGACTTCTAAGTTCCATCCTTCCGCATACAAAATAACAAGAACAATTCTCGTAAAAAATCAAATTGGGAAAAAGTACATCAGAAGTCCTAAATCTTATGTGATCGATTGAAAGTTTAGGATTCAATTGTATTTCATACATAAGATTTAGAACTTATGGCACGCATTTCGCAAATCAGATTTTTACATGCCAACTCTACAAAGTGAAGCATATACTGACATCATTAAGATAAATATCTGTACCAATCATCAAATGCAATCATCCTTTGGTTTATATCATCCACAACTCAATTATCTGATTCATCGAGTGTGACTGAGAATCATATGGAAATTTCAAACTCACTGGCCAATGTACAACTTTACGTTTTATGCACCGGAGTCCATTCTGATGCTCAATTTGTGGAGGTAAAAACGCAAAGGAATGGATAAAAACATATATTGCAATTCATCTTCCCCAAAGTATGATATAATGTTCATGAATGGCAATGCGTGGAGGGCGATCCAATCTTGTTACCTGAATCCGAGACATCAAGTCCAATGTCCTTTCGCTAACATCCAAGCCTGCCAAGCGGCCGTTTTTCTGCCTATGCACCATCAATACGTCCTGGAAGCCTGGGACAAGCTCAAAGGTTTCACGTCCCTCATCTACAAACACAATGAACCCTGTTGACAAACTTCACTTAATAATTCAGGCTACATGCTAGGAAAATTAAGCAGAGACCAAATGGAAATATCCATCGATTCAAGCATGGCAGTGATGTGAAAGACGCAAACTCTCATGAAGCAAATCAACCACTACATACTATTTGTATCTCAAGTGATACCCAATAAAATAAAACCATAAACAAGTACTGGAAGCAGCATAAGGACCAACTCTACGACTAGAGGTAGCATCGGCATAGCTATCACGGGTCACGCTAAAGCACGTAGCTCGCACGAGCAATGAGCTCCAGCGACCACACGAACTTATGCGGCACGGTGCTGAGCTTCTTCACACTCCTTGGCCCTCATCGACTCCTTGGCAAATTCGTGACTTCCTTCGTTTTACTCTTCCATTGTTCTTTTGGCCGGTTTCGATGTCACGAACACAGAGAAAAATTGCACGAGCGGACGGTCTCGCTGAAATCGGGTGGAGGAGACAGTCAAAACTTCGTCGTAACCCACCGTCTCAATTCTCTTGTATTCGCCGACTCAAGGTTGGGCCAGTCTAACCATCGTGAGCCACCAGTTAGATCCGGTTTTGTTCGAACGACTATTCATGTATAGTTTGTTTTCTGTAAATTTAAGTTTTCGAAATAGACAAGGGAACATTCGAATTGTTATGATATTAGAAACGAACTCGCACGGTGAGGAAGACATTAAAAAAAATTACAAATTACAAAATCTCGTATCTTCATGATATACACAAAATATTATTATATGAAGCATGCAAAATAAAAAATTAGAATGATACTTTCAGTTGACGTCGGCGTTAGTTATTTTTATTCTGTTTGGACTCTAAATCAATAAAAATATGGGGCTAAAAGTAATGGATTGAAAATGGAATTGGTTAAGACACATGAAAAAATGGGACTAGATGAGAGAACTAGATATACTTAAAGCACATTTATTTTGCGATAAATGAATGATTTAGAAAATATTTTCCTAAAAGTAATTATTTATATTACTTACCAAAATGAGTGAAAAAAATATCTTCATCATCCACAAAAATATTTGGATATAAATTTTTGTTTGTAATGAAAACATTATTCACGGACTAATTATTTCAAATGATATAAACAATTGCTTTTAGGAAAATGTTTTCTAAATCGCTCATTTTCCATGAAACAAACTAAATCTTAACTAATCAAATTTTCGTTTTGAAATACACTAATTTATTTACCGGTGTTTGAGCGTCCGATAGCTAGATACCAATGTTTTGACTTTAAATATCAAGGGATAGTCCTAATAATGGCTGTTAGATACGTACCTATCACATATAGCTTTCCTATCAATCGACCAGATAAAAGGTTTCTTTATGCATCCCGGTTAGCTAGATGCTTGGTCTGACCGAGTTTTAAAGTAAAACTTTTTGAGAATTTGCTCAAAAGTATCCTCTAACAAATTTAGTTCGTGAGTCCATTACCCAAGAGAGAATAGACAAACGCCGTCATTTAAAACTGATATAATGATCGGCCAAGGATATGTAATTGAAATTGTCTGAGAGTTTTCATTGATTTCAGATTTTCCATATTGATGGATGGCGCAATGGTGATGAGAGCGTAGTAGAGTTGAAAAGCCTTCAGCATTCTTCTAAGATGATGTCTTGCTTTGTTCAGTATCTTATGAATCTTGTTCCCCATGCAATTTATCGGATGGTCGTAAGAAGTCGTAACAATCTAGTAACTTGCCAGCACTACTCCGAGAATCTCCGTTTCCTCTTTCTTTCTTTGTGCTTTTATCATGTTGTCCATATCGCTATTATGTTTACCTCATTCCCAAAAAGGTTTTGCTATTAGTTGTGAAAATCAAAGGGTACTTCAGTTCACTAATTGGCTAGTGTCTTATCACACCATTCTAACTGCAAATGCGCATATACAACATTAAAAGAGACACCATTGCCTGCCATCGGTGAGGCACTTGCCTAAATGCCAAATGCACAAACATATACAATATCTTGCTTAAAGATGACATACAAACATATATGTAACAGTAAAAGAGGCACTACACCTAAACAAGTCCTTAAAAGGTTTCATCCTAGTTCAATCTGAACTTCAAAATTTCCAAGATGTAAAGTATTTAGAAGGTATTCCCCCTTCCTAGAGAAAACAAATACACATAAGAAAACTTAGGAGGTGTTAGGTGCACGGGTATCGGCATATTAAAATAATAAACGCACTCCTACTAGCCCAGCTGAATGATCAGCCAGTAGGGGGGCTCCAACATGGAAGCAAAAACTTCTTACTGCTTGCTGAGGTTACCCTAGAACCAGGCACCAATAATCCAAGCAATACCCCTGGTCACAGGATACACAATTCTAAGCACAAGTGCGCATATACAACATTACAGGAGACACCATTGCCCACCATCTTCGAGGCACTTGCCTAAAAGCCAAACGCAAAGACATATACAACACCTTGCTTGCAGATGAAATGCAAACATGTATGTAACACTAAAAGAGGCATCATTGCTTGCACTCAGAGCGAGGCATCTGCTCAAAACCCCAAGCATCCACGCGAGACCTTCCGATCAATACCATGTGGGGACTGCGGCATCTTCAAGGGGAGTTCGCGAGGCTTTATCTTGGCCTTCAAGTTCAAAACAGCCATTGCGTCCTCAATCGAAGGCCGAGAAGTAGCAGTGGGATGAGCACACCACAGCCCCACCATCATCAAGGCCTCCGCCTGTTTCTTGTCAAAACCCTTGCCGAGCCTCGAGTCCACCGCATGGGCCAACTTGTCGGGATCATATTGCATCCGTAACCACTGTGCCAGGTCTGGGCCTCGTTCTGTGTCAATGACTCTTCTCCCAGATCCTATTTCCAAAAGGACGACTCCAAAACTGTAGACATCAGTTTCCATAGTTGCTTTACCAGTTACAAAGTATTCCGGAGCCACATAACCCCATGTTCCTATCAGTTGAGTTGTTTTTGGCCCTCTGGCATGGTCTACTAGCCTAGCCAATCCAAAATCTCCCAATTTGGCATTGAACTTTTCATCGAGCATGACGTTGCTGGACTTGATATCCCTATGGATCACGTATGGATCACATTGCTCATGCAAGTAATATAGTGCCAAGGCTAATCCCTTGGCGATTTTGTACCTACTTTCCCAATTCAACAAGGTTCCTCCATTAAACAAATGATCGTCCAAGCTACCTTTACTCATGAATTTGTATACTAGGATGAATTTATCAGCCTCGTGACAATAGCCTATAAGTGGCACCAAGTTTTTATGCCTAAGTTGGCTTAACGTCATCACCTCGGATTCATACTCCTTTATCCCTTGGGCCGAATTAGAGGTTAATATCTTCACGGCGACGTGTGTGCGAGCGTCTCCTATGTGCCCTTCGTACACGTCGCCAAAACCTCCTCTTCCCAGAATCTTGTGATTTGCAGTTGCGATCTTCAACTCTTCATAGGAGAACTGCTTTGGCCCACTGAACTTTTCTAGGTTTACGGTTAATTTCAACCTATGGCCCCCTTCTTTTGCACCTCTCTCGGTCTCGGTTTTGTTCTCTTCGGTTGTCGTAGGTGCATTATTTCCCTCTGGCGTATCATTGCTCCTGTATGCACTGGCAACTTCTAACCTATCTGGTAAAAATCTCGACCTCGAGAACCCAGCATCCGAATTCATATATTCAACAGGACCCGTGAGAAACCACCTGAACCGGAAGGCCTGCTTATTTGACTCTGGATTGTTCTTATAGCCCTCGGTCACGTTCAGTCCCCTTATGCACACTTCATGGCTCACGCCCACTGCCGCCGCCGCCGCCGCCGCCTGTATGGCCCCATGCTCATCCGAAGTCGCCATCTCCTGCCAAACCATACTCCCAACTGACCTCGGCTCTTGCTCACCATCTTCAGGCAAGGGGTCTGAAGCCATCAGGCGAGTAGCCTCCGTCATTGCATAAGCCTCGACCACCGGTGCACCAAATGCCTCCTCAAGCCTATCCCGGATAGAGGGCGCGAGCGACACGCTGCAGCTCACTATGAATCGAAGCTTTGGGTAAGCCAGCTTTGGCTTGCTCAGGTGGTGGTCCAGGATGATCTGGTGGAGTGAAGCGTCTGCCGTGTACCATGTGGCATTGTATGACTTCATATCTCCCAAAAATGTGGGCACCGAGAACCTAGCAACTGCCGGGAGGGCCACATTAGCTCCGGCAGCTAAAGATCTCAATAATCCAGCAACTAAGCTGTGCACATGGAACAACGGAAGCACAATCACTGTAGAGTCCGACTCCGTTAGTTCAAACTCCCACTTGATGTTCCGAACCGATGAAGCCAAATTGCGCTGAGTTAGCAGCATGCGTTTAGGGCAGCCCGTGGCGCTGGAGGTATGCAAGAGAAGAGCTATGTCCGAGGGATCGTTGACAACTTTGGACATTGAGTCGAGGCTTGGCTCTACGTCAGTCGAAGAGAGGGTGATTCTGGAATTCGCAGAGTGAAGCTTGGCGGTTAGGCAGGGGATGTTAAGCTCGGAAGCAGCCGATCGAGCCCGTAGGTTACCTTCTCGTGGTATCAATAGGAACTTCGATTCCCAGTGGGAAAGGTAGAACTTGAACTGCTTAGCTGTGTAGATGGGGTCAAGCGGAGCTGCCGTGGCTCGGCAACGGATTACTGCCAGAAACAGGATCACAAACTGCGAAACAAACACATATTTTCCAATCAGCAAATTATCACGCTAGTCCCTGCGGAATGGAGATAACACATACGTATTTGCAGAATATGCAGACACTAGTTTGTCGCCGTTTGATTTCATTAAAACCATCCATCTCCTTTTGATAAGCTTTGACTTTGTTTGACGATGAATCGATGCTTGTACATCCCGAAAAACAACTTTTGGACACGACGGAAAACGCTCTTCATTCTCTTCCCAAATCAATTCGTCCCTATTTATTTCGCAATAGACGATAAAAACTTGCAACGTCAAAGCAACCATGCGCTCACAGAAATTTTATGCCTCAGATGCAATTTCTTTCAATTGAAATCGACACCATTTCTGTTGCTCCGTTCTCGAAGTACTGTGAAACTCCAAGAAACGTCTTTTTTTTCCAAGCTATTTCTTAGTCGATCTTTCACAAGTGATCAATCTCATAATTAGAAATTCATCATTACCGCGATCTTTCCAGATATTGAATTCTCGAATTTAAACAGCATCACCAGGAATTTTTCACATTTGAAATTCACATCATCGCACAAACGAAAACTCACACCGTCGTACTCGTGGGGAGACTCGATGATCGGGGGGACATACATACCTCGATGGTGTTGGGGAAAGCAAGCGCGACAACGTCGCCGGCGCCGATGTTGGAGGCGGCAAGGAGCGCAGCGGCGTGGTCAACTAGCTCCTGCAGCCGCGCATGCGTCAGGTTGAACTCTCCACAGGCGGAGACGGCTCTCCCATCGGGGAAACCTGTTGCCGCCTTCTTCAGCAGGCCCGTGAGAGTAAGCTCCCCCATCGCTAAATCACAGGTAACGAATCGACAGGAATCGGCTTTGGCCAGAACCAATCCCCGATGGAGCTGAAGAGGGGCACCACGATTTCTTGACGAGACGGAGAATGAAGGATGGAAGTGAACAGGAATTCGCACGAAGGAGAATGGGGGAAAACGGGAGCGTTAGCAGGAGGAGAGTGGAGGAGTTGGGTATGCATATGGGATGGAGACGAGACGAGAGGGACCCCATTGATCAAATTTTCATACCAAATTTTCCTCCATAATCGTGTGTAGCAAATCAACTCGTACAATCACATCTCATTCAAATAATACAAGTCGTAGATGCACAGTGCATGCCATAAATTACGAGCTGGTCTTGCTAATGTCGTGTCTGCTGCTGGATCATGCAAAAGTCAGAGAGAATCCACAATTCCACCGGTTTTCGGTTTTTTTTTTTTTTAACCACGCTTAATCTCACTTTCCTTGCAGACCAAGAAAACTCACTTTCCATCTTTATTTATTTATTTTTATTTTTTTCTCTTCACCGCAAAATATCTCTCTTGTCTTCTTCTTCTTCTCCATCTCCATCTCCATCTTGCTCTCTGAACCCGACTCTCTCTCTCTCCCCAATCCATAACCCACCTACCACTCAACCAGGTCTACCCCACCACCTATCCTCCCTCGCTTTCAGAGTCTCCAAAACTTCTTCTCTCTGCCTCTTCTCCCAAGTCCCCCTACCGACTCCGGGAGGAGCAACGGCAGTCGCACGAGGAGCAGCGGCAGGTCTGCGAGAGGGAGTCCCTCACTGGCGAGATCGCCAAGCTGAAGCTTCGGATTCAGGCCCTACAGCGCGAAATTCAGATTCCGGGAGGCGATCCAGGGGAGGTGGCGAACGTGGCTGCACTGTTGCAGGTTTTGCAGGAGAGGAATTCAATCGCTGGAGAGGGGGTTGAGCGCGAGTCTGATGCCATTGGAGGTGAGAGAGAAGAAGGCGGTGGAGGAGAAGCAAACTGTGGCGGAGGAAAAGAGAGATGGAGATTAGGGCTTTCAGTGGCAATTTTGAGAGGTGAGAAAGAAGGGAGATTTCTGTTAATTAATCGAATTGAAATAATCTAAACCAAAAAATAAGAACGGTTATTTTTTTTTAATCCGAATAGAAAATGCATGAAATTTCAGCTTGGTTCGTTTTTTTCAATTTGGTCATGACACCCCTATTATAAACGGAGAGCACTATCACCTCATCATTAGTTAAATGATTTGGAAACTTCTGCGAAACGGAGTCAGAATTTAGCTTTCCATATGGGAACAATCAGGACTGCCATTGGACCACTCAAGAAAACAATGTATAACACCCCTACTATAAATGGAGAGCAGTAGGAGTCAGAATTTAGCTTTCCATATGGGAACAATCGGGACTGCCATTGGACCACTCAAGAAAACAATGCATGACACCCCTATTATAAATGGAGAGCACTAGGAGTCAGAATTTAGCTTTTCATATGGGAACAATCGGGACTGCCATTGGACCACTCAAGAAAACAAGGTATGACACCCCTACTATAAATGGAGAGCACTATCGCCTCATCATTAGTTAAATGATTTGGAAACTTCTGCGAAACGAAGGCAAAATTTAGCTTTCCATATGGGAACAATTGAGATTGCCATTGGACCACTCAAGAAAACAAGCTACTATTGCTGGAAGCCCAAATGGAAAAAGTATGGAAATGAATCTCTACAAGGGAACTGGCCATCAAATTGTATAGCCGCAGAACTTTTTAAGTAAAAGCATTGGCAAATTGATAGCTTTGCGGCACGTTGAATGATGCGGGACATATAGTAGAGGATGTAAAAGTCAAGCCTTACAAATCCAAGAATTTATTTACTGTACATGATGTTGCTTCTACCATCACAATTCAGACCTCAAAAGATTGGATGAAACAAAGAAAGGTATGGAACCACTTTATTGAGCTAACTATTGTGCATAATACATAACGCTTAGTAAAAAAAAAGGACATCAGGCTAAGATTTCGATAGAGGGAAAACAAGTCATGCCTTTGATGTAAAGGTTTCTTCCTAATATGTAGAATAAACACCCTTGAGTTTTCCTATTTCAGAAAGCTCGTCTATGAAAACCTTCGTTTGCATGGCCTGATTATAGACAACAAAAAGGATTGAGGAAATTTATAAATAGCATGTCAGAAAAGCTATAGAAAATAATGGTTTAAAGGAAACGGATGTTAGGATTGCTACTACGAAACCGGTCGAGAGGGCAACCGACCACAAATCCAAGTAGTGAGAATTTAGATACCTGCATGTATACAAGGAAACGAGAACCCCATTAGGCCCCAAGTAGAAACATTTCCAAGACAATGCAATTACTTCATGTACACTTATCTATAAGGATATTGTGACCCAAGACTAAGAAATAATAAGATAATTGACCAAAACATGGCCTAACTCTCTAAGAAACCCCAAAAAGCCTTACGTCCAATCTCAATTATGCTCGGAACTTTTTTTGGTCTAAAAAAATCCCTAAATTTCACTCTAGTCCTTTATACATCCACGCATCCAAAAATCAATACCAATTCTTCAAGATTATCTACATCGGGACCAATTAAAAGTTTATCATCAAAATTTGCGTTTTCATCAACACTCTCTCATTTGCATGCAACAGCAATAATCTCTTGATGCTAATAATCTTGAAGAAATCAATGGTAATTTTTTTGGAAGCATTGGCAAATTTGGCACTAGAGTTAAAGTTGGGATCTTTTTTTAAATCAAAAAAAAAAAAAATGTTCAAGACAGAATTGAGATTGGACCTAATGTTAACAGTCTTTTTAGAGAATCAACCCCCAAAACCTAAGGTCTAATCTAATTGAGATACTAGGTCCGATGATTCTAGCCCTCTTATAGATGGGAACAAATGAGGCAAGAAATCAAAGATACTACTTTAGGGAATAAGCAATAACATAGACCAAGCTTTAAGCAGAACCAACACCGATAAATCACTCATGGTTGAGGTCCTTCGCACAACGATACTCATGGTTGGAAGCCAAACTAAGTACGACAAACAAAATTCTCCAGTCAACCCAAACACTTAGGTTGGAAAAACTTCCTTATAGGACGCATCCTATCAGTAATTCCCACGGGAGCAATTCCTCCAAGAAATGGAGATACTAACACAAAAGCAAGCTGAAGGGCAGCACACCAGACTCTGAAGATCAGTCGCCATCAAGTCAATATTTGTCTTCTTCCTAAGCAAAATGCTGCAATCATGGCAACAACAAAGACTATTTCACTGGTGACATTCCTGTAATACCACAACAAGGCTAGGATCCCAAAAAAGAAAATAGAAAATTCCCCCAGAGGGACAAGCTCCGGCAAATTCATGACTTCTAAGTATCATTATTCCGTATAGAAAATAACAAGAACAGTTCTCGTAAAAAATCAAATTGGGAAAAAGTACACCATAAGTCCTAAATCTGATGTGATCGATTGAAAGTCTGGATTCAATTGTATTTTATACATAAGATTTAGAAATTATGGCACGCATTTCGCAAATCGGATTTTTACATGCCAACTCTACAAAGTGAAGCACATACTAACATCATTAAGAGAAACATATATACCAATCATCAAATGCAATCATCCTTTGGTTTATATCATCCACAACTCAATTATCTAATTCATTTAGTGTGACTGAGAATCATATGGAAATCTCAAACTCACTGGCCCAGTACAACTTTACATTCTATGCACCGGAGTGCATTCTGATGCTCAATTTCTATGGAGGTAAAAACACAAAGGAATTGATAAAAACATATATTGCAATTCATCTTCCCCAAAGTATGATAAAATGTTCATGAATGGCAATGCCTGGAGGGCGATCCAATCTTGTTACCTGAATCCGAGACATCAAGTCCAACATACTTTTCGCTAACATCCAAGCCTGCAAGCGGCCGTTTTTCTGCCTCTGCACCATCAATGCGTCCTGGAAGCCTGGAACAAGCTCAAAGGTTTCACGTCCCTCATCTACAAACACAATGAACCCTGTTGACAAACTTCACTTAATGACTCAAGCTACATGCTAGGAAAATTAAGCAGAGACCAAATGGAAATATCCATCGATTCAAGCAAGGCAGTGATGTCAGAGACGCAAACTCTCATGAAGCAAATCAACCACTACATACTATTCGTATCTCAAGTGATACCCAATAAAATAAAACCCTAAACAAGTACTGGAAGCAGCATAAGGAGCAGCTCTACGACTAGAGGGGGTAGCATCCGCATAGCTATCACGGGTCACGCTAAAGCACGTAGCTTGCACTAGCAATGAGCTCCAGCGACCACACGAGCTTATGCGGCACGGTGCTGAGCCTCTTCACACTCCTTGGCCCTCATCGACTCCTTGGCAAATTCGTGACTTCGTTTTACTCTTCCATTGTTCTTTTGGCCGGTTCACGAACACACACAGAAATTGCACGAGCGGACGGTCTCGCTGAAATCGGGTGGAGGAGACAGTCAAAACTTCATCGTAACCGACCCTCTCAATTCTTTTGTATTCGCAGACTCGAGGTGGGGCCAGTCTGACCATCGTGAGCACCAGTTAGACCCGGTTTCATTCGAACGACTACTCATGTATAGTTTGTTTTCTGTATTTTTAACTTTTCGAAATAGACAAGGGAACATTCGAATTGTTATGATATTAGAAACGAACCCACGCGGTGAGGAAGATATTAAAAAAAATTACAACTTACAGAATCCCGTATCTTCATTATATACACGAAATATTATTATATGAAGTAAAAAATAAAAAATTAGAATGATACTTTCAGTTGAAGTCAGCGTTAGTTATTTTTTTTTCTGTTTTGACTCTAAACCAATTAAAATATGGGGCTAAAAGAATGGATTGAAAATGGAATTGGTTAGGACACATGAAAAAATGGGACTAGATGAAAGAAATAGATATACTTAGAGCGCGTTTGTTTTGTGGTAAAAGAATGATTTAGAAAATATTTTCCTAAACATAGTTATTTGTATTGCTTACCAAAATGAATTGATAAAAATATCTTCATCGTTCACAAAATATTTTGATATAAATTTTTGTTAGTAATGAAAACACTGTTAATAGACTAATTATTTCAAATGATATAAACAATTATTTTTAGGAAAATGTTTTCCAAATCATTCATTTTCTATAAAACAAATTGAACCTTATTTGATCAATTTTTTTGTTTTGAAATACACTAATTTATTTACCGGTGTTTGAGGACCCAATAGCTAGATACCAATGTTTTGACTTTAAATATTAAGGGATAGTGCTAATAATGGCTGTCATAGACGTATCTATCATGTATAGCTTTCCTATCAATGGACCAAATAAAAAGTTTCTTTATGCATCACCAATAAGCTAGATACTTGATCTGATCGGGTTTTGAAGTAAAACTTTTGGAGAATTTGCTCAAAAGTATTCTCTAACAAATTTTGTTCGTGAATCTGTTACACAAGAGAGAATAGACAAACGCCACCATTTGAAACTGGTAGAATGATCGGCCAAGGATATGTAATTGAAAATATGTCTCAGAGTTTTGCCTAATTTCGGGTTTTCCATATTGATGGATGACGCAATGGTGATGCGAGCGAAGTAGAGTCAAAAAGCCTCCAGCATTCTTCTAAGACGATGTCTTGCTTTGTTAGCATCTTATGAATCTTGTTCCTCATGCAATTTATCGGACAGTGGTAGGAAGTCACAACAATCTCGTAACTTGCCAGAGCTGCTCCGAGAATCTCCATTTCCTCTTCCTTTCTTTGTGCTTTTATCATGTTGTCTGTATCGCTATTATGTTTACCTCATTCCCAATAATGTTTTGCTGTTAGTTGTAAGAATCAAAGTTACTTCAGTTCACTAATTGGCCAGTGTCTTATCACACTACTCTTAAGTGCAAATGCGCCATCCGTGAGGCACTTGCCTAAATGCCAAATGCACAAACATATACAATATCTTGCTTAAAGATGATGTACAAACATATATGTAACAGTAAAAGAGGCATTGGACCTAAGCAAGTCCTTAAAGGGTTTCATCCTGGTTCAATCTAGACCTCGAGACTTCCAAGATATAAAGTACTTAGAAGATATTCCCTCTTCCTAGAGAAAACAAATATACAGAGGGAACTTAGGGGGGTGTTAGGTGCACAGGCATCGGCATATTAAAATAATAAACGCAATCCTATTGGCCCACCTAAGTTACCAGGTAGTAGGGGTGACCCCAACATGAAAGCAAAAACTTCCTACTGCTTGGCAAGGTTACCCCAGAACTAGACACCAATAACCCAAGTAGTACCCCCGGCTATAGGATACACAATTCTAAGCACAAGTGCACATATACACCATTACAAGAGATACCATTGCCCGCCATCTGCAAGGCACTTGCCTAAAATCCAAACGCGCAGACATATACAACACCTTGCTTGCAGATGAAATGCAAACATGTATGTAACACTAGAAGAGGCAGCTTTGCTTGCACTCAGAGGGAGGCATCTGCTCAAAACCCCAAGCATCCACGCGAGATCTTCCGATGAATACGATGTGGGGACTGCGGTATCTTCAAGGGGAGTTCGCGAGGCTCTCTCTTTGCCTTCGAGTTCAAAATAGTCATCGCTTCTTCAATCGAAGGCCGAGAAGTAGCAGTGGGATCAGCACACCACAGCCCCACCATCATCAAGGCCTCCGCCTGTTCCTTGTCAAAATCCTTGCCGAGCCTCGAGTCCACCGCATGGGCCAACTTGTCGGGCCCATATTGCATCCGTAACCACTGTGCCAGGCCTGGGCCTCGTTCTGTGTCGATGACTCTTCTCCCAGATCCTATTTCCAAAAGGACGACTCCAAAACTGTAGACATCAGTTTCCTTAGTTGCCTTACCAGTTACACAGTATTCCGGAGCCACATAACCCCATGTTCCTATCAGTTGAGTTGTTTTTGGCCCTCTGGCATGGTCTACTAGCCTAGCCAATCCAAAATCTCCCAATTTGGCGTTGAACTTTTCATCGAGCATGATGTTGCTGGACTTGATATCCCTATGGATCACATATTGATCACATTGCTCATGCAAGTAATATAGTGCCAAGGCTAATCCCTTGGCGATTTTGTACCTACTTTCCCAATTCAACAAGGTTCCTCCATTAAACAAATGATCGTCCAAGCTACCTTTACTCATGAATTTGTATACTAGGATGAATTTATCAGCCTCGTGACAATAGCCTATAAGTGGCACCAAGTTTTTATGCCTAAGTTGGCTTAACGTCATCACCTCGGATTCATACTCCTTTATCCCTTGGGCCGAATTAGAGGTTAATATCTTCACGGCGACGTGTGTGCGAGCGTCTCCTATGTGCCCTTCGTACACGTCGCCAAAACCTCCGCTTCCCAGAATCTTGTGATTTGCAGTTGCGATCTTCAACTCTTCATAGGAGAACTGCTTTGGCCCACTGAACTTTTCTAGGTTTACGGTTAATTTCAACCTATGGCCCCCTTCTTTTGCACCTCTCTCGGTCTCGGTTTTGTTCTCTTCGTTTGTCGTAGGTGCATTATTTCCCTCTGGCGTATCATTGCTCCTGTATGCACTGGCAACTTCTAACCTATCTGGTAAAAATCTCGACCCCGAGAACCCAGCATCCGAACTCATATATTCAACAGGACCCGTGAGAAACCACCTGAACCGGAAGGCCTGCTTATTTGACTCTGGATTGTTCTTATAGCCCTCGGTCACGTTCAGTCCCCTTATGCACACTTCATCGCTCACGCCCACTGCCGCCGCCGCCGCCTGTATGGCCCCATGCTCATCCGAAGTCGCCATCTCCTGCCCCACCATTCTCCCAACTGACGTCGGCTCTTGCTCACCATCTTCAGGCAAGGGGTCTGAAGCCATCAGGCGAGTAGCCTCCGTCATTGCATAAGCCTCGACCACCGGTGCACCAAATGCCTCCTCAAGCCTATCCCGGATAGAGGGCGCGAGCGACACGCCGCAGCTCACTATGAATCGAAGCTTTGGGTAAGCCAGCTTTGGCTTGCTGAGGTGGTGGTCCAAGATGATCTGGTGGAGTGAAGCGTCTGCCGTGTACCATGTGGCATTGTATGACTTCATATCTCCCAAAAATGTGGGCACCGAGAACCTAGCAACTGCCGGGAGGGCCACAGCAGCTCCGGCAGCTAAAGATCTCAATAATCCAGCAACTAAGCTGTGCACATGGAACAACGGAAGCACAATCACTGTAGAGTCCGACTCCGTTAGTTCAAACTCCCACTTGATGTTCCGAACCGATGAAGCCAAATTGCGCTGAGTTAGCAGCATGCGTTTAGGGCAGCCCGTGGCGCTGGAGGTATGCAAGAGAAGAGCTATGTCCGAGGGATCGTTGACAACTTTGGACATTGAGTCGAGGCTTGGCTCTACGTCAGTCGAAGAGAGGGTGATTCTGGAATTCGCAGAGTGAAGCTTGGCGGTTAGGCAGGGGATGTTAAGCTCGGAAGCAGCCGATCGAGCCCGTAGGTTACCTTCTCGTGGTATCAATAGGAACTTCGATCCCACGTGGGAAAGGTAGAACTTGAACTGCTTAGCTGTGTAGATGGGGTCAAGCGGAGCTGCCGTGGCTCGGCAACGGACTACCGCCAGAAACAGGATCACAAACTGCAAAACAAACACATATTTCCGATCAGCAAAGCATCACACCAGTCCCGGCGGAATGGAGATACCGCACATGTATTTACAGAATATGCAGACAAACTAGTTTGTCAACGTTTGATTTCATTAAAACCATCCGTCTCCTTTTGATAAGCTTCGACTTTGTTTCCTTTTGATAAGCTTCGACTTTGTTTTACGATGAATCAATGCTTGTACATCCCAAAAAACAACCTTTGGACACAACGGAAAACCGCTCTTCATGCTCTTCCCAGTTCAATTTGTTGCTGTTCAAATCGCACCACACGCTCACAGAAATTTCATGCCTCAGATGCAATCTTTTTTTATAGAAATCGACACCATTTCCGTTGCCCTGTTCTTGAATTACTGTAAACTCCAAGAAACATCTAGTTTTTTTTCTCTTTTTCAAGCTATTTCCCAGTCGATCTTTCACAAGTTATCAATCTCATCATTAGAAATTCATCGTTACCTAGAATCCAAACATCATCATCAGGGAATTTTTCGCATTTGAAATTCACATCACCACAGGGACAAAAAACTCACGCGAGACATACATACCTCGATGGTGTTGGGGAATACAAGCGCAACGACATCACCGGCGACAACGCCGGAGGCGGCAAGGAGCGCAGCAGCATGGTCGACGAGCTCTTGCAGCCGTGCATGCGTCAGGCCGGACTTCCCACAGGCGGAGACAGCTCTCCTATCAGGGAAATCCTTCGCCGCCTTCTTCAGCAGGCCCGTGAGCGTAAGTTCCTCCCCATAGCCAAATCACAGGGAACCGGCCGGAACCGATCCGCAACCGAACTGAAGAGCGGGCACCACGATCGCCTGGCGAGACCGAGGAAAAAAGATCAACGAAGAGAAGGGCGGAGGGTGGTTGCGTTTGTATGTAGGATGGAGACCAGACGAGATGGAGGGAGAAAGGGAACGGTCGAGGTGGCTCCGCGGCCGGTGGGAGCTCGGCGAAGGTGGCGACGTGAGGTTTAACGGGGCGAAGGCTGGAGTAATCCCCCGTGGCAGCGAACTGGTCTTCCTGACGGTGACGTCTTCGTTGCAGTTGGATCAAGCAAAAGTCAAAGGGACATTCCTCGATCCCCCCGCCCCCTGTAAGCTATGTAAATTAAGGGAGTCAACGGTTGTGTTCGGTTCAGATGTTCGGTTTTTTTATTTTTTTTAATCCTGCTTGAACTCACTTTCCTTCATTATTTTATCTTTATGTCCTTTTTTCTCCATCTTGCTCTGAGCTCTCTACCGCTCCACCAGATCCGCCACCAACACCCATCCTCCCTCACCTTCACGATCTCCAGACCTTCTTCTCTCCACCTCTTCCCCAAAGTCCCACCGCCACCTCCGAGAGGAGCAACGATGGCTCCGCGAGGAGCAGCGATGGGCCTGCGAGAGGGAGTCCCTCCTTGGCGAGATCGCCAGGCTGAAGCTTCGGATTCAGGACCCAGAACGCGGAATTCAAATTCAGAGAGGGCGATCCGGAAGAGGTGGCGAACGTGGCTGCATTGTTGCATGCTTTGCAGGAGAGGAATTTAATCGCGGAGAGGGGACTGACCGCAAGTCTTGTGCTAAAATGCCAGCTTTGAAAATCTGGACAGTGGAAAAATATTTTAGCAAATTCAAGTACAGTGGAAGAAAAGGAGAAATTTGGTGACATGATCCCTGATTAAGTCTCACCAGCTCAAGACCCAGTTCACGCACTAGCCAAGAAATTTATTTATTTAGGTTTTGCTAGGATAACATTTTTTTTTAGTTAGTGCGAGAATCTTAGTTTGTTGTGATTACGAAATCTTGAAAAAGTGGACCTTACAATAATTTATAACTATTTGTTATTCGGTTTTTATAATCCAGATAAACTATTATTATTACAATAAATAAAAAACTATCACCCAATCATTCTTCATTCATTATATATATTTTATATTGATATTTCCAATGAATATTAATCTATTCACGTTACTTTTGGAAATTAAAAATTGGTTGTGTTCATGCATGTCAACCAAACGATTTTCCAAAGGATAAAGTACGATTGAATATATGTAATTTCCTTTTTACTATATTCACTAGCCGAATACCCATGCAAGCACGGGTTGGTTTTCTCTATTTATTATAATATGGATATTTCATAACAAAATGGGTTTTCACATAATATAAATCTTGCCTCAATCGTCAATTTATTCATCGTAATGTAAATAGTCTAAGGAAAATAATTTAGTTACTTTATATTCCTAATCATCAATATATATTTTTTTGCTCATCATCACATTCACTTTTGCTTTCCTTTTGAGTAAATAATAATTTTAATATTTTGTTCAAAAATAATAATAATAATTTAAATGTAATCAATATGTTTGACACCAAAAAATGAACTACTTTTTTTTTTATTATTATCGATGAGTATCAAAGTTCATCAATAAGAACAAAATGTGGTCAATAATAAACAGAACAATTGACACTTTAAATGAAATTGACAACTCGCTAAAGAAGTCATTGATAACACTACTTACTGATGAAAGCCTTTATCAAGACTTAAGAAGTTGACTAGCAAATTCATTGACAGCTGGCATTTTTAATTTACTACTTTTAAGTAGAAGCATCAGCAAATTGGCAGCTTCGCGAGCACATTGAACGATGTTGGACATATAGTAGAGGATGTGAAAAAGAAGCCTTACAAATCCAAGAATTTATCTTCTGTTCATGATGTTGCTTCTGCTATCAAAATTCTGACATTAAAAGATCGGATGAAACACAGAAAGGTAAGGAACCACTTTATTGAGCCTAATACTGTGCATAATTCACAATACTTTAGTGAAAAAAAAAAAGGACATCAGGCTAAGATTTCGATTGAGGGGGTAAAACAAGTCACGCTCTGATGTAAAGGTTTCTTCCCTATACGTAGAACAAACACCCTCAAGTTTTCCTGTTTTAAAAAGCTCGTCAATGAAAACTTTCATTTGCACGGCCTGATTATAGACAACAAAAAGGATTAAGGAAATTTATAAATAGCATGTCGGAAAAGCTATAGAAAATATTGGTTTAAAGGAGATGCATGCTAGGATTGCTGCTACGTAACCAGTCAAGAGGGCAACCGACCACAAATCCAAGTAGTAAGAATTTAGAGACATGCATATATACAAGGAAACAGGAACCCAATCAGGCCCCAAGTAGAAACATTTCCAAGACAATGCAAGATTACTTCATGTACGGTTATCAGTAAGGATATTGTAATCCAAGACTAAGAAACAATAAGACGATTGACTACAACATGGCCTAACTCTCTAAGAAACCCCAAAACCTTAGGTTCAATCTCGATTCATTTTTTTATCTAAAAAAATCTCCAAATTTCAGTCTACTCCCAAATCTACCCATGCTTCCAAAAATCAACATTGTTTTCTTCAAGATTATCTACATTAGGGCCATTAAAAGGTTTATCGTCAAAATTTGCACCATCATCAACACTCTCACCATCATATGCAACAATAGTATCTTGATGTTATTAATACTAAAGAAACCAACAACGATTTTTTTGGAAGCGATGGCAGATTTAGGACTAGAGTGAAAGTTGAGATCCTTTTTTAGACAAAAATAGAGTTCATGGCAAAATTGAGATTGGACCTAAAGTTAAGAGTCTTTTTAGGGAATCAACCCCCAAAACTTAAGGTATATTCTAATTGAGATACCAGGGTCTGATAATTCTAGCCCAGGTAAACGTAACGGAATGGCAATATCCCCTCTTATAGATGGGGAACTAATGAGGCAAGAAATTAAAGATACTAATTTAGGGTATAAGCAATAACAAATACCAAGCTTAAGCAAAACCAACACCGAGAAATTACTCATTGTTGAGGTCCTTCACACAACAACACTCATAGTTGGAAGCCAAACCGAGTACAATAAACAAAATGCTCCAGTCAACCCAAACACTTAAATTGGAAAAACTTCTTTATAAGACACATCCAAACAGTAATTCCCACAGGAACAATTCCTCCAGGAAATGGAGATACTAACACAAAAGCAAGCTGAAAGGCAGACTTACCGGACTCTAAAGATCAGTCACCATCAAGTCAATATTTGTCTTCTTCCTAAGCAAAACGCTGCAATTATGGCAACAACAAAGACTATTTCACAGGGGACATTCACACATACCACAACAAGGTTAGGATCCCAAAAAAGAAAATGGAAAAGTCCTCCAGAGAGACAAGCTGCAGCAAATTCATGACTTCTAAGTTCCATCCATATGAACATCATTAAGATAAACAACATCCGTACCAATCATCAAATGCAATCATCATTCAGTTTATATTATCCACAACTCAATTATCTGATTTAATGAGTCTGACTATGAATCATATGGAAATCTCAAACTCACTGGTCTGTGTACAACTTTAAGTTCTATGCATCAAAGTGCATTCCGATTCTCAGTATCCATGGACATAAAATGCACAGGAATTGATAAAAACATATATTACAATTCATCTCGCCCAAAGTATGATAAAATGCTCACGAATGGTAATAGGGGAAACGCTATCTTATTACCTGAATCCGACCGAGCAAGTCCAACATACTTTTCACCAACATCCAAGCCTAGCAAGCGGTCTTTTTTCTTCCTATACGCCATCAGTACGTCTTGGAACAAGCTCAAAGGTTTCACCTCCCTCATCTACAAACACAATGGACCCTGTTGACAAACTTCACTTAAGGACTTAAGCTACATGCCTGGAAAATTAAGCAGAGACCAAACGGAAATATCCATGGATTCAAGCGAGGCAGTAATGACAGAAAGATGAACTCTCATGAAGCAAATCAAACACCCATCACTATATCCATCACTATGTACTATTCGTAGTTTGCCAATAAAGTGATCCGACTGGGAGCAGCATAAGGAGCAGCTCCACAGCTAGCGGTAGCATCCGCATAGCTATCACGGGTCACGCTAAAGCTAGTAGCTTGCATGAGCAATGAGCTCCAGCGACAACATGAGCTCATGCGACACGGTGATCTGGCTACTTTGAAATAGAAAGCAAGCGAACGTCCGACCGAGAGACTGAATATAGTGTGCATCTGTCTCGCTCGTGTTCAATGAGGCTGATGGATTTTATTGATGGGCCTAAGCTGGCCCGGCCACGATGGGCCTAAAGGCCCGGCCCACGGGAATTAGGCCCGTGGAAATGGCAACCTATAAAAGGGATGAGAGAGAAGGAGATAACACCTTTTGGCATTTTTTGCAAGAACGCTCTCCATTCTCTTCTAGGATTCTCTCTCTCTCCAAGGCCAAGAAGCGACGCCGTCTCCTATTCAACGGCAAATTTTCGACATCGGATCGAACGGGACTGAATCCTCTTCCTCAATACGGCGTCGGTGTCTAATCTGTGGACAACAAGGTACGCTCGAATCCGTGGTGTGCTTTACGATCGGTGATACGTGACATTCCCGGGCTTATCTTCCGCATATGATTTAGGGGTTCGGTTTAGGTGCCGAATCCGGTTTTTCGGGATCCGACCGATCCCAACATTGGTATCAGAGCCCGTGTTAGCGTTTTCCCGACTTATATGATGTTTTATGATGTTGTATGATGTTTCATGATTGATTTTTTCGCAAATGAACTTCGGCCGTACGGATCGGGGCAAGGAATCCCGACACCCGAGTGTTGTTCGCCCAATTTTTTGATTTTTCGTAAGTCGAAATGAAAATCTGAAGGCACAGGGAGGAAGGCGACGTCGAGACGAGTCCGGCGATGTGTCGCGCGCCGCCGGGGGACGCCGCACGCGCCCACACGCGGCCGAAGCCGCGCGCGTGGGCGCGACGCGCCTGCACGCGGCCGGTTCGTCCGGCGCGTGCGGCACACGCGCCGGCGACAAACCGGCGCTGCGAGCCGGGCCGGCGAATCCGCGCGCCGGTCCACGGACCGACACGTGGTGACGTCGGCATGACGTCACCCAACGGCCGGAACCGCCAGTGGTGACGTCATCGCCGACGTCATCGCCGACGTCCGATTGGTCGGACGGCCACGGCCGGCGACCCGACCGGCGATCCGACCCGACCCGCCTCGGCACGTGCGCGCACGTGCGGCTAACGTCCGCGTGACGCGCCCCACGCACGCGCGCGCACGTGCGGCCGGTCCGTCCGACCCGGCGACCGGTCGACCGGCTTGACCGGTCCGACCGCCCGACGACTCTGCCGGTTGACCGTTGACCGACGACCGTTGACCGTTGACTCCGTTGACCGACCGTTGACTTGACCGTTGACCGTTGACAGGCAGTTGATCGTTGACTTAACCGTTGACCGGCCGTTGACCGTTGACCCGGAAAAAAAAAAAAAAAAAAAAAAAAAAAAAGAATATGTTTCTTTTTTTCAATTATGTCTATGTGGATTATATGTAATCCATTTTTTGTTCTCGTTTTGTTGCGATGCAATGCTCCCCGTAAGCCGCGCGCATCATGGCGCTCAATGTCGATGAACAAAAGGAAAGGCATACAAGGTTGATAGCCGATTTGAATGGTTATCGATGGGAGAGTGACGACATAATTGATCATGTCATGTAGGTCAACAACAAAATTCGGGAAGTCATTTGGAACGGTTATCCCATGCGAGATATTCGAGATGATGCGATTCTTTATGAACACTCTTCCACAAGGATGGCAAGGAGTGTTGAATCGCCTACGGGAGGTCAAAGGATTTACTAGTTATAAGGAGCTAGTAATGGCATTCGTAGATGAATACCATCGGGTTGGAGCCACAAAGACTGCGACCCAAGGAATGACTTCGATTGGGCCAGACCGAATGTGCGTAGGAGAAATCCTAAGGGATATCCGTCTGTTTTTCCGTGGCTGTCAAGAATGCCTAAGAATTTTACAGAGAAAAAGAAAAAGAAATTGGACCATGTAGCTGCTTTCCCTATTAGCTGTATGATGCCTCGTTTATAGATATTATGGCTTGTCTTTATTTAATGTTCTTGGTGGACATCTTATGTAAAGTTAACTACCTGATTATTGTTGTTGTAGCAACCTAAATGTTAGCCATATTATGTGAAAGCTTTTTTTTTTATTATATTATATGTCAATTCTCTGTTGCTTTCTGTGATTGCCGGTTGTCACGGGTAGTTAGTCAGGGTAGTAATAGAAGTTTTTGTAGCTTCATAGAATTGATTTAGCATATGACAATCATATTAATGATAGTTTTTTAAGTCAGGATTTTTGGAGGATGATTGGAAACATAGTGACCTTTTGATTCTGAAACCTTACTTAAAATTATTAATTAATATGATAGGTTTGTGCAAAATAGATGCATAAGTGATAGGCATTAATAACTCGTGCATATATGTCTGATGTGTTCAGATCAATGGCTTCAGCCACAAAGAGTATAGTTACCGAGCTGAACAAAGGTGTAAAGCTCAAAGGTGACAACTATGAATTTTGGCAAATGAAAATTCAATGTGTACTGGAAAAGCAAAAAGCACTAAAAGCTCTTGACCATGTTATGGAAGATCTAGAGGATGCTTTGCGCCACCTTGAGCTAGCTGATCATCGCCTCGAGGCATTGGAGCAGGAAACAGATATTTTCTGTATTATTTTAAGCTCAAAAAGGGGCTTCATGCTCTAAGCGCAAGCGCATTGATTCGTTCAATATGTGGAAATGCAAGGGATCAAGTCCTCCTTGCAAGAAACCAAGAATTAACCAACAAAAGAGAGGAAAACGTCCTCATGTGAAGAATATCTCAAGGGTGAAATGTTACAACCGTGACCGACTGCAGGGTCACTATGCCCGCAATTGTCGCGAGCCAAAGAAGGTACACACCCTTGGTACAATTGGGAACTTTGCATATGTGTCAAGTTATGTATTCTTAACTGAATCTAATCCTCTGTGGACTGTTGATTCAGGAGCGACAGACCATGTAGCGAAGGATAGAGGATCCTTCGTGGAATTCCGACGAGTACCTACTGGAACTAAGTGGATCTATGTGGGAAACAACTCCCGAGCTGAAGTGAAAGGAATTGGCACATGCCAACTGAATATGCGTGATGGACGCACTTTGTTCCTTCATGATGTGTTATATGCTCCGGAGATTCGTCGAATTTAGTGTCTGTTTTAGTGTTGGTTAAATTAGGTTTTAATATGAACTTCCATAATAAAGGTGTAGATTTGTACTTGGATACAAACTACTATGGTTATGGTTATTTTCTGGATGGTTTCATTGTATTGGATATTGATTATGTTAATGCAAATGTTTGTTATTCCCTTCTCACGTCTCACAATACATATGATAATGATGTGAATGTATGGCAAGCTAGACTTGGTCATATTAGCCAACAACAGCGTATGAATAGACTAGCCAAAGAGGGCTTGTTGGGCAATATTGAAAAGTCAATTTGCCCATCTCGTAAGCATTGCCTAGAAGGGAAAACGACAAGGAAACCATTTGGAAAAGGTAAAAGAGCTGAATTTCCTCTGCATTTAATCCATTCGATATCGTGGTCCAATGAATGTGAGAGGAAGGCATGGGGCTGTTTATTTCATCACTTTTATAGATGATTATACTCGATTCGGATATGTCTATTTAATTTCTCACAAATCTGAAGCAATAAGTTGTTTCAAAAGGTTTATGAACCTGGTAGAGAATCAATTAGACAAGAAAATAAAAGCATTGAGATCCGATCGAGGTCGAGAATATTTATCCGATGAGTTCAGAAAATTGTGTGATGAAAAAGGAATAGAAAGACAGTTATCTATTCCATATACTCCTCAACAAAATGGTGTTGCGGAGAGAAGAAACAACCCTACTGGAAATGGTTAGGTCCATGATGGCACATGCTAACTTACCTATCACTTTTTGGAGTGATGCGTTGTTATCTGCCGCCTATATACTTAACCGTGTGCCTTCCAAATCGCTTGCTTCCACTCCATATGAGTTATGGACAGGTAGAAAACCGACTTAAGTTTTCTTAAGCCATGGGGTTGTGCTGCCTATACACTTGAATCCTCTCACAAGTTTGGGAAATTAGGTCCCGGAGGCAAAAAGAGTATTTTCATAAGATACTCGAACACTCAAATGGGTATGTGTTCATAGGTGAGCAGGAAAGTGGGAGTATAACTGAATTTGAATCACGAGATGTCACATTCTTAGAGGATGAATTTCCTAAGAAGGGCGAAATAGGGAAGACAACACCCTATTTGAAACCTCGGATCAAGATAATGATCTTAGTGGAGTTCATCCAAGTGGGAGTAATATGAGAAGTGATGAATCGAATTCGACTCATTCTCAATTGCAACCACATGATGAGACGACATCATTATCTAATCCCAGTGAGAGCATAATGGGGAATGATGTGCAAAGAGCACAAACTCCCATACGGCGAACAAGTCGCCAAAGTATTCCCCGTCGACGTTTTGACATTGAAGGGGAAACTTTTATGGTTGCTCCACAAGATGAGGATGAGCCTAGAAATATTAATGAGGCTCTAAATTGCCCTAGTAAGGAAAAAATGGATTCATGCAATGGAAGAGGAAATGGAGTCAATGAAATCAAACCAAGTCTGGGAACTGGTTGATCTTCCAAAAGGACGCAGAGCTATTGCGAACAAGTGTGTTCTCAAAATAAAGCGAAATGTTGATGGCTCGATAGAAAGGCATAAGGCTCGCCTTGTTGCGAAGGGGTATAATCAACAGGAAGGAATTGATTATGAAGATACGTTTTCTCCGTAGTAAGATTTACCTCGATTCGCATTATTCGGCAATAGTATCTAGTATGGATCTTGAGTTACATCGATGGATGTAAAGACTGCTTTCCTCAATGGAGAATTAGAGGAAGAAATATACATGGAACAACCAACTGGTTTCATGGTAAAAGGCCAAGAAGAAAAGGTGTGTCGACTTTTGAGGTCGATATACGGCCTTTAGCAGTCATCGAGACAATGGTATATACGTTTTCATAATGTCATAATGGCATATGATTTTACAATGATTGATGAGGATCATTGCGTATATATCAAAAGATCCAAGGATCAATTTGTGATCATATCATTATATGTTGATGATATACTAATTGCCGGAAGCAATATGGAGTTTGTTCATACTGTCAAGAGTTGGTTGTCTTCCAACTTTGAGATGAAAGATATGGGTGAGGCTGCATACATTCTTGGAGTTAAGATTTCAAGAGATCGTTCGAAGAGATCGTTGTCTCTTTCGCAAGAAACATATATAAATAAAGTTCTTGAACGATTTCGTATGCAAGATTGTAAACCCATAGACACTCCTATTGCAAAAGGTGAAGGATTGAGCCATAGATCAGTCCAAGGACTCCACAAGAAAAGGCACAAATGAAACATGTTCCTTATTCTAGTGCGATTGGGAGCTTGATGTACGCTATGATGTGTACAAGACCCGACATATGTTTTGCGATTGGAATGATGAGTAGATACCAATCCAATCCAGGTCCAAAGCACATTGGAAAGCCGTTAAGAGAATACCGAGGTATCTAAAGGGAACTGATTATACGATGAGTTATTAAGGAAAGGATCTGCGACTCACAGGCTATTCTAAACTGATTAGGGAGGAGGTGTAGACAAAAGGAGATCTACCTCTAGGTTTGTTTTCTTAATGAATACTGGCACCATATGTTGGAGCAGTAAGAAACAAACATGTATAGCCTTGTCCACAATGGAAGCTGAGTTCGTGGCATTATCAGCAGTAATACAATAAGGAGTTTGGCTTAAGAGATTTTTGGATCATTTAGGTGTTATTGAGAAAGCTGCAAATCCATTATTCTTGTGATAGCCAAGAAGCTATAGCGTACACTAAAGATCCAAAATATCATGGCAAAACCAAACATATAGATACCAAGTATAACTTTGTAAAATATATGGTTGCACGAAAGGATGTGAACTTGCAGTACATATCTACGCATAGAATGGTAGCGATCCTATGACAAAGCCAATACCTAGAGATGTGTTTTGTGGTCATGTGAAATCTCTAGGATTGCGTAGAGTTTGATGTACTTGGATTGTAATTTCCCCCGAGTTGTTCACATGTATGAACTAGTGTTGTTTCATTATTAATGCCTATGAATTTTTTGTATGATCTTTATGCATCTTAATGCTTAGTGCATTATATTATGTTGAGAAAGTATGTCGAACAGATAAGAGATTAGCCCTCTCACACGGGTAATCGCCTCTATTTACTATATGATAAATAGAGATGAGACAATTTTTAAGCTTATTATCTAGGTGATAATCGAGAGCTAAAGCTTAAAATACGAATGTCGCCTTAATCGAGTGTTAAGATGAGGACATAATACTTACAATGTCCGAAAGTAAAATAACCCACATATTTTACTTTATCTGTCCGAGATGCCGATGTGAGTTCGATGAATTTTGTGAATGAGTAAATACGTGAACTCAAGTTAGACATTGGGTATGTCTGAACTATCATCTGTACGGTATTGAAGATGTAGACATACGCTCCATGGGAAAGGAGTTAATACCGTAATACGTATTTCATACTACGTATGCATGAGACGACCTATAAGAGTGACAAAAGTTTGATCTCAACTTTTATGACGTGTGAGACTCTTGAGGAAAAGAGTTCCTCAATTTTTTAGTGCCCTCATGACTCTTACTTATTCTCAAGATTTCTATTTAGTGTTTGCTATCTTAGAATGTTGCCAATGGTCATGAGATGATTCGATCTAATGGGACATTTCTAGAAAAGCAAGTTGAACTGAAATTGAGAGTTTGAAGGAAAGATGAAGATCGGATTTGTAGAATCACATTGTGGTTTTGTATTCACAGGTCGACCAATTATGACTGTCTTTGGGATAATCATAATTGTGAATACAATGAATATATCTTTGTTCAAATGAGATTAAAGAAAGATATAAATGTGATCGATCGATCTAAGGTACTGCATACTAAATTTACTCGGAAAATGATGCCCAATATGAGCTGCTATATATTCCTAACGGATGTATAGCAACGAGCTCTCAAAGTATCTTGGTCGCACGGATTATTCACCGGTATGAATGTTGAAAGAGGAAAAGAGGATTTTCAGTTGATGGGCCTAAGTTGGGCCTATCCGCCCATGCTGGTTTTTGACCCACCATGTGCGAGTGGGAGATGATGGATTTTATTGATGGGCCTAAGCTGGCCCGGCACGATGGGCCTAAAGGCCCGGCCCACGGAATTAGGCCCGTGGAAATGGCAACCTATAAAAGGGATGAGAGAGAAGGAGATGACACATTTTGGCATTTTTTGCAAGAACGCTCTCCATTCTCTTCTAGGATTCTCTCTCTCCAAGGCCAAGAAGCGACGCCGTCTCCTATTCAACGGCGAATTTTCGACATCGGATCGAACGGGACTGAATCCTCTTCCTCAATACGGCGTCGGTGTCTAATCAGGACAACAAGGTACGCTCGAATCCGTGGTGTGCTTTACGATCGGTGATACGTGACATTCCCGGGCTTATCTTCCGCATATGATTTAGGGGTTCGGTTTAGGTGCCGAATCCGGTTTTTCGGGATCCGACCGATCCCAACAGAGGCATTAAGACAAACGCTTGATATGGACGGCCACGTATCAGAGCCACACGCGGACCACTTCGTCCACTTATGGCACCGCCAAACGCTTGTGATTTAATCAATGAAGGTGGGCAATTCTCCGGTCAGTTTGTGCTGAGCTTCTTACACTCCTCATCGCCTCCTTGGCACATTCGTGACTTCCATCGTTTGCTCTTTCGCTGTTCTTTTGGCGGGTTTCGATTTCACGAACACTGGGAGAAATTGCACTCAAGACAGTGAAAACTTCCTCGTAACCGACCTTTTTCAAAATCTCTTTTTAATCGCCGACCCAAGGTTGGGCCGGTTTAACCATCGGGAGCCGCCGGTTAGACCCGGTTTCATTCGAACCACTAGTCTTATATAGTTCGTTTTCTTTAAATCTAAGCTTTTGAAAGAAATAATGAAACATTCGAATTGTTATGATATTGGAAATGAACCCGTGTGGTTGAAGAGATGTTAAAAAAATTAAAATAAAATGACAAAATCTCATATATCTAAAATATACGTAAAATATATGAAGGATATACAAAATGAAAAATCACATTGATACTTTTAGTTAAAGTCGGTATCAGTTATTTTTATTCCATTTTCACTCTAAAGCAACAAAAAAAGGGGGCTAAACAAAACCAATTGAAAATGTGATCGGTCAGGACACGTGAACAAATCTAACTTCTTTATATCATTGGGCGCTTGAAAAAATTAGATATACTTAATTGATCTTCCTTCCGTAATACATTATCTTATTTACCGGTGCTTGAGGGTTTCTATAATCAGAGACCAACAATTTAAGTCGAATAATTAAGGGATAGTCCTAAATACTTTATATTTCAAATTCGCTTTTCATGATCTCAATTTTGCATAAGAATATGCCTTTAAATGACAAAATGAATATCGATTTATAGTATATCATCACATATAGCTTTCATGTTTAGTTATATAAATCAATTATAATATATTTCACATGCTTATTTCATAAGAATCGAGGATCAAAAGTATCAAGTAATGACCATTTTCAAGTTAATTCAAAAAAGCAAAATTGATTGTCACTCTCAACTTTTGGTAATTTAAGAGCGACGACATTCATCAACATATGATGCCTTTGAAGGATCTTTGTTGAATGGTCAAATGCAGAATCAAAATTCTAATTTTAGTATTTAAATTGACAAAAAAAAAAAAAAAAGAACTATAGCAAGTGTTCTCTAATAGTGATCAAAGATTTTTTTTTTTTTTTTTTTTAAGTCTTAAAATTCACCTATTAACTCTAGTACCCAAAAGGAAAGAGAAGATAACGATAAGAAAAAGAACTTGCCTACCTACTTTCCACCAAATTGAAAACATTAAAGGAAAAATATATGTGTGTGTGTGTGGGTTCCATCACCCTTTAATTATGCCCACTACATTCATTTTAATATATATATATATAGCATTTTGGAGTCACGATGTAATGGGTTTAGGTACCCAAGCAACGCTTATATAGGATACGAATCTTTAATGGCTTGATCTTTTAAACGAGATGGTGAGCTGTGTAGGTTTTGAAAGTAAATCAAATAATTAAAAAAAGAGTTTGATAACGGTCGCAAATTGAAGTTTGAAATGGCAAACTAGACCTACTTTTATTCGAGCAACCAGGCTACATTAGATCGTAAACTTCTCAAATAGGGTACTTAAATTTAAATCAGTCAAACAGATGGATTAGATTGAATCGAAAATTGTCCGACTCAAAAGTAACACATTTATAACGCAATAAAATAGCAATTCATACTCAAACCAATTTGCACTCCAATTCTTAACAATGTTTCCTCATTAAATTGTTGTCTCTAAAAAATGGGCGACTCCATGGACCGGCTCTTCAAGTTAGTAAGGGAGCTTGGGTGCTCGAGTCGAGCTGTGGGCTAAGATTTTATGTGGCCAATAAAAAACGTGAAGACATAGGTGAGCACCATACTAATGAACGAGAATACCTATGGGGACAATTCGATGGGCCAAGTTATGAGACCATGAAAATGGCGATGAGGTGAAGGATAGCGAATCTTACCCGAGTGATGAGCAATGCCCAAGTTTCTCGTGAACCGATTTGCTTTTAGGCATCGGCCATAGTTGCCGAAGTACAACTATTAGCTTCCCATCTCTCTCTCTCCATTTTGATATGATTGACACCAAACTTATGCCCAACTCAACCCATATTACTAATACCCATTTATTTAACATATTTTAAGATATTAGCAAATATGTTATTTGGATAATATTTTACATCACATTTAAAAAGTAAATTATCATAATAAAAAGATGTTAGCAAATAAAACAAAAAATTAAGAAAACCTAAAATTAAAAAATTCATTAAAAAATAGAAGTATTATATTAAAATGCCTATCCACGATGATATACGTGATGCTTAATTAGTCTTCACCAACTCTTGAATATGGTGCAATGAAAATGAGTTTGAGTGCGGATGTTTCCAACCCATTAAGATTCCCCCGTGTAGTTTGACACTTATCTTTTGGACCCGTTTGAACCTATTTTTAATTTTAAATAACTCATTTATGACCTAACCCATTAATCGAATTACAAAATGGGTCTACTTAAATTTCATATAATATTGGAACCACGGGATCTTGAGTTTAATTACTCACGTCTCTTCCACCCCTTTTTCACAACTCCATTCCAGTGTACACTTTACTAATGAGGACAATATCAATGTTGTAACTATCCTACAATGTCTGTCTTGATGTCAACTTTACTAATGAGGACAATATCAATGTTGTAACTATCCTACAATGTCTGTCTTGATGTCAAAACTTTGCAATCGATTATTTAAGTATCATATTTTTTAAAAGCATACACATAAATGACTTTTCTGACAACTTAGCTTGCTAAAGAAATTTATATGACATCATTTAATAATTAAAACCTGCTGAGCCCTTTTGAAAAACTCAAGCACAAAAGTGACCCTCCATACATTTTGTCATTAGCTAAGTGAAAAGCTCCATGGATTCACCCGAAGTTGCTCTCTAAATACCGTCCATTTTGACAAATGTTAAATGTCTTTCACGATTGTCGTAGTAATTGCTCAATTATTTAGTGATAATATATGCCACGATGTTACATAAAGTATCACGATGACAAGACTGTTTTCATTGAAGGGGGATTCATCATTACGCTTTTAGCTCATACGGATCTATCGAATCAGCGTACTGTGGAGTCATCATTTTGATACAAATCATTGGAGATTTCATTCTGTTTCGTTGCTTTTGCCTGTACTAAACTAGGATTCGATGTCCGTCAATGTCAGAAAAGCAACACTAAAATCTTTTTTTGTTGATTCCATGCCGATGATGGGAACGTCCGTGCCACTATATTTCTCATTGTTTCTTCCTGTTTGCGTTACTTTCTTGCCATGCTCTTCTTGTTTGTTTGGTAAATCTTGTCTTATATGTGCAGATATCAGTGGAACAAACCATCAAATGTACAGTAATCCACACTTTAATAATACAGTTTTGAGATCTTCCATGTCGGATAATTATTCAAAAAGCTATAATTTTATTATATAATGACCGACTAAATTCTAAACATTTTAATTATATCAATTTAGTCATAAATATTTTGATAATTTATCGTTATAATCTTTCCAGTCAATTTTTAACATATGCCATTATTTTAAATCATGTTTTTGTCAAATCTCGCTTGAGATAACATCAAGATTTGTGTAGATTTGCAATCAAGCTTCATCTTCACAAGCGCCTATAATAAACTCATTTCTTTTTTGGTATCCATGTAATCTTCCTAGTTGCCCAAGGATTCTTTTTCATAGTCTCATCGTAATAGAGTACTTAGAAAAAGATCATCATGCTAATAGTTGGCATAATCTGATAATATCTCCTTGTAGGAAAAAAAAAATCTCACTTTATAGTAGACGACATGGTTAGATCCAACCATTTGAATTATTTCTTTCCTAAGTTGAAAGATATTGATCGATCTCTTTTATTTTATTAAGCCCCATCATAGATGCACAAAGTTGCATACGACCTTATTCCTTGAAATAATATTTTGGCAAAACCAACTATGTGAAATTGTAGATCACACTAGATAAAGCGAAGTCTGAATCAATCGGAAACACAAAATTGAGGTATAAATTATAAAAAACAATGGGGATACTCAGCAAAATAATTATGTACATTTGTAGGTGCTAAGGTACGTCTTAAACCATTTGTTCTTATATATATACATACATACGTATGTATGCTTAATCGAGAATAGAGCTTGATGACTATGACATAGATCATGTCAATAAAATTTCATATGATATTTGACAAAACTATCTACTTGTTATTAATCGCTAAATGCAGAGGTTCTGTTTTAAGTGGCATTGATATATAGCAAGCTCTATTACCATTGATATGATCCAAAGTACAAAGTGGAAAAACTCGTGAAGACTTGAAGGACCTTAATAGAGTGAATAAGTCGGGGAGAATGGGAAGTTTATATGACTTGGAGGTACCATAATGTGAACAATTTGTGAAGTCTTATTCACTAAGGCATTCAGGAAGATCAAATGGAAAGCTATCCATAAGTTAACTACCGGGAGGAAGTTTGGATAGACTCATAGATTGCTGATATGAGTAGCTTCATATATCACCTCAGATGAACGTGCATTGCCCGTATTTACAAATTATGATAATAAGACTCTTAATATTTCTTTTGCAACTTCATATATCACCTAAGATAAATGTGCATTGCACGTGTTTATAGATTTTGATAAGCAGACCTAGATATTTCTTTTTGACTATCAATCTAAGCCTCAAGAAATATTTACAACAAGCCATAGGTTGAACTCTGGAAGGGATAAACGAAGGAGAATCCAATCAAATTGTCAATCACTTTGGTGAAAAGGATTATTTCCTAATATAAATAACTCTATTCATGGAAGCTACATTGGGAATATTTAATTGTATAGGTGATTGGAGATTGTATTCTTTATTTTCAATAGCTAAATTGATCTTCTTAGTCTACATTTAGTCGTCTAAATTTCTAACAAGGATAAGACTAGATATAATAAGATATGAAATTCGAGAGACTTTGCTATATCATATCGATTATTTGGTGATTGCAGTAATAAAATTGAGTATATTTACATCGTATTATCTATATTGTTTGGTTAAAACGCCATATCAATATAAAGTAATCATAAATTTTACAGACGGAGATGATAAAAATCTCTCGTTCAACTTTATTTTTATTTTATTTTTCTCTCTTTTTTTTTAATTTTTTTTATTTCTTTCTTCCCTCTTCCATCATTCTCTAATAAAATTTTATTAATAGAAAACTGTATTAATGTACCTAAAATACCTAATAAATATAAATATATTTATAAATTGAATTTAATATTACAAGATATAATTAAATTATAATATATAAAAAATGACATTAAATCAAAAAATAATTTTTTATTTTTTTTATTTTGAATTTCTTATATTAGAATTTAAATATTATTTATATTCAAATATTATTTTAAACTTGTTAATTTAAGAACTTTTTAGTTGAGAAAAGCTTTCTATTATGGATATTAGAAATCTTATATACCTTTATCTTACCTCCTCGAGTGGATAATTTTATCCGGCATATATCTCATTTATATTCAATTTTATCTTATCTTGAGTGAGTACTAAACGTAGGATATGATTAAAAAAAAAAAAATGATGACCCGGGAACCGTGTATAGTTAGCAGCCGGCAATATAAACTTGGAGGCACTAGCGCGGGGGCCCACCTCCCACAACACCCCCACTTAAGTCGTGCAATGGGGGCGAAAAGTTTCGAACCTCTACCTTCCCGAATGATGGGTCAAAGCACGAACCAACTCGTCTACCGTGGGGTAGGTAGGATATGATTAATTTTATTCTATCCTAAATTTTATCCTAACCACTAAACGTAGCCCAAGATTATCCAACAACTAGTTTGGTTACTAAAAACTATATAAGAAGATCAACGTTTGCTTGCTGGAGAAATCATGAATCACGAGAACAACTACGGACTAAGAAAGCTTTACTCTTTGGTACACTCACACTGTTGTTAAGTTGTTGAGTGAGAAGTTCATTTTTTGAGAATATTTGTCATTGATTGTAATCTCATATGAGGAGTGTACGAGTGCCATAGTATTGTTTAGGATTTTATAGAGTAGTGCAATCTATCGGTTTTGGGTAGAAGAAACATAGCCTACATTTTACCTTTTCAAAAAATCACTAGTGGATTCTGGCCAATTGATAGCTATTAATCTAGAATAATGAACGTAGGCTTGATTAAAGTCAAACCACTATTAAAATATGCGTGCACTACTTCTATCTCTCTATTTACTATCTTATTTGTAAAGCATTGCAGATGAGATTATTAGCTTCTTCTTGTATATATTAAACCGTTCTTGCATACATCAACCTTGATTACGATAATTTTGCAAAATCTATCAATTTTTTTTTTTTATTATCGACCTATTAATCCCCTCTAAGTTGCACATTTAGCCATAACAGATTAAAGAACCCCTAACAATGGAGTGCGGTTAGCACAACGGCCTCGTCATCTCGTGCTTGCCAATTTCCACAACGTCGCAAAGGAACGTTATAAGCAAATTTCTAGCCACCTCGTTCTCTTAGGCACTATACCTTGTTTTTGGCGAGAGTTACAAATCTCAGTGTCTCGGATGGTGTCAACAATCGCAGCTCCATTCCAACATATGGTAGCTGGTTGCGCATCATCCTCACCATTTTCTCCATTGCAAAAGAAAAAAAAAACCCAAAAACTTCGACTTACCATAATGTACGTCTTGCCCCTAAATTGAAAAATCAGGAATTTTTCAGTCCACTTGCATGTTTTGCCTCATGATATGAGCTGACAACTATTTATTCTCCAGCTACCGACCTGATAGAAATAATTCGCGTGGATTCTGTTGACCGTACAATGCAAAATGTACCCACAACGCATGCCAAATTACTATTGCCAAACATTTAATGCTTATGTTGTAGATTTGGGGCAGATCTTGTAGAGATTCTTGTCACTTCAATTTATGGCATCTCATAGTACCCCACACGCTTGCCCATTATTATTGCTCTTGATTTAAATGCCCGCCCCCTTCTCTTTTCCTTCCCTCCTTTATTTTTCCCTGCCTGAATAAATGCTATCGTTTTTATTGCAATGCTTGTAAGATAAGGAAGAAAGGAAGATCAGCCTCGACTTGACTGATTCATGGGGCTATAGGACATTTCGAAAGTGTTCAAATAATCGTGCTTCTATAGATTATTGAAAAAGAAAGAGAAATAAGGAAGAAAAAGAGGTAAATTCAACCGGTCAAATCTCTTATGACGATTAATAAACTCGTTCCACATCTCGCTCAATCTATTGCAATCCACGGCGATGATACCAAGTAAATTGGTATTGTCTTGGTTTAGAAATTCTAATTTCGAGAAAACATGATAGTGCCGATGTTTTCATTTGGCAACAAAGCCAAAGTATCAAATGGACAAGAGCTCATGAATAAAGAACTAATATAGGAAATGTTAACATAAATTCGAAATGGGTCAGGAATTAAAAGGTGGGTCAACTGATTGGATCTTTTTTTTCCCTCTATAGGGTACAGAATAACGTTATGATATTCATTTAATACGTGGTAAGTACTCGTGGGACACAATGACCAAGTAGAGAACAAGAGAAAAGACTAATCGAAACGAGTCTTTCGTAATGGTCAATCATACGAAAGTAACGCTCCTCCGACTCAATCAAAAACGTCGCGACACCGATTTTCATGATTCTTTGGACCTGAAATGACCTATGAGAGCTGGCAAAATCATATATTTTTTAAACGTTTGGACCGAGATGAAGAAGAATAATTCTGGAGTGACTCATTTTAAACGGTCGTAACGCATAATAATCCTCAGATGCAACGGTCGAATAGGGGAATGGTCAATCGATTGAATCTTTGGCCATTGTTTAGTCATGCAAAATAAACCTTCTAGGACTCATTCAAATCAAGTCGCGGCTTACATACCGACGGATACACGCTAGGTCAAGTTTGACCAACTCGACTTCCCCATATGAAATTTCCAAGCCAAATTCAACACGCAATTTTCGCTTAATATTCTTTTTTCTTTTCCCATTTCATTTTCCAAATTGTTTTTTCTTTTTCGAAATTTGTTAGCAGTTAATGGTCCGGTAACCGATGGGTGGGACCCGCGGGCAGGAAAAATTGGAGAAAAAAAAAAACCGAAGATTGTCATGTCGGTGGAAATTGCCAAAAGAAATTAAAAACGAGCAACAGAAAAAGGGAGGAAAATATGGAGGCGATTGCCCGGCAAAAAAAAAAAATAAAAATTCATAAAAGAGGAAAAAGGAAATTAAAAAAATAAATATTAAATCTCAAGACACCGCACTCTCAACGATTCCATTTCCGTCCTCCTTCTCCTCCTACTCCTTTCTCCATCTCCATCTCTCTCCTTCTCTCTCTATCCATCTTTCCTTTTGGAATCCTTCAAAATCCGATTTTGTCAAAGCGTTCAAACTCAACGCTTGCTTGCCGTTTCTGGGTTCGAATTGGAATCGAGGAAAGGGAGGAAATGAATGGAGATTGAAGGCTGAATAGTGAGAGCGACTTTCGCCGCTGTCACTTCCTCTTTCTGCGAGGGATCGTCGCTTCAGGTCCTCTCTAAAGCTCTTTCGCCTCGCTTTTTATCCTGCACCTTGCGCTGCTCCTTTCTGTCGTTTTTTAGCTCCTGGGTCGTCTTGGGTTGAGGCGGTGATGCTCGTCGAAGAACTCGCCTAGAGCGCTGGCTTCTGTTGACTGGGCTCTGGGTTCGGTGGAGATTGATAAAAAAGAATCGGGGGGACTTGGCTGAGTAGCGCGCCGGGTTTGCAGTAGAGAACGAGTGAGTTTAGGAATGTACTGGGTCTGGATGATTCAGGTGTTTGAGAAATTTTTCGTTACGTACGAAAGAACTTGAAATGTTGAGTCCAAGGCTTCACTTCTTCTGGAGCTCTTTGATGGGTGCGTGTAGATATGTGAATTGAACTTGGTATAAGCATCTGCATTTAACTCTGTTCGAGAAGAACTTTGAGTGCAGAATGGGCACGGTTTAGTCACGGTCGTTGTTGAATTTGGTCAAGGTTCTGAACTGGGAACTATAAGCTTTTGACGTTTGATTTTAAGATATTGCTACCTGTTTTGTTGATAACAATTTCTTGAGTAAATGAGGATTGTGTTTGAAGCTACTGATTGGAACTTGTGCTTAAAAGTTCTAGTAAATGCTGGATCTTCAAGATTTGCTGTTGCTCTTTGTTGAAATCTGTAACCGGGATGGGTTGTAAGTGCTCCAAGCTATTCGTCTGTTTCCAAGGTTCAGAACAAGGTTCAGCAGCCCCCGAGGTCAAGGGCATTGGTGAGTGGATTATGTTTCTACTTTGTTCATTTACTGGTTTGATCAATTGTGGTAAGTGAGAATGTCGTCTGCGTGCAGAAGATGAGCAGAAAGGTGAACTTGATGGTTTGCCTCCTTTTCAAGAATACACGTTTGATCAGCTCAGGAAGGCAACATCTTGGTTTGCTGTTGAAAACATTGTGTCTGAACATGGGGAAAAGGCGCCGAATGTGGTCTACAAAGGAAAACTGGAAAATCAAGTGCGAATTGCTGTAAAGCGCTTTAACAGATCATCTTGGCCTGATGCCAGGCAGTTCATTGTATGTTGTGTCTCCCTCTAATATAAAATTACTATGATTTGGTCCTGAAGATATTTTTGTTATGCCGGTCACTCTGACTGGTGAAGTGTCAATATAGTGCCGCGATAAGAAATTTTAGTCGCTTTGGCTCTATGGGAGCCCGTGGCTGTGTCATGCTGACGTCCGAGTGACCTAAAGTTAAAAAAATTTACCATGGAGCATTTTTCTGGCTACCTGTGGCTGAGTTCTAATCTTATATTATAGGAAGAATCAAGAGCTGTTGGGCAGCTCCGTAACCAAAGGTTGGCAAATTTAATTGGTTGCTGCTGTGAAGGTGATGAGAGGTTACTCGTTGCGGAATATATGCCCAATGACACATTACCAAAACATCTTTTTCATTGTAAGTTTGTGTCTCATGGCTACATTGATTCATTTTTCTTCATATACATATACCTCTGATTCTAAAATGTCTAACTTGTTCTACTCGAGCTGTCTATCAGTACCTCTCGTTTTGGGTATCCACTCCATTTATTGGTAATTGTCAATGAAGTTGTAAATGGTGTTCACTTGATAATATGTGTGTGTGTGTGTGCGCACGTGTGCGTGTGTGTGTGCGCACGTGTGCGTGTGTGTCCTTCTATTTGGGTGAATTCAACCTTGGCATCTCCAAATGGATGTCTTACATTTTATTCATTTTTAATGTGGATTTTTTCTTTAGACAAAATCATTTTCTTTGAACTTTTGTGTTTCCTTTCTCCTCATCACTCCTCAGTGTTAGCCCAGTCAAATTCTTGGCCTGTTTATATGAGATAACTGGACCTAGGTGAAACTGGTTTTGGGTACTGGCAATTTTTAGTCCCCGGTACAGTATTATCCTTTTTAGCAACATTCTCCTTTCTTTCTGCATTTGGTTTCATAGTTTTCTTTAACCTTTTAACAGAGTTGGTACATAACGGAAGACTGAATTTGGAGTATGTTTTGACTCAGGGGATACACAGCCCATGAAATGGGCAATGCGGCTAAGGGTGGCTTTGTATCTTGCACAAGCCTTAGAATATTGTACTAACAAAGGACATGATCTTTATCATGATCTGAATGCTTATAGAATCCTTTTTGATGGGGTAAGCATGAAATTTTCCAGCTACAATCAAGTTAATACAATAGAATCTTACAAAATGCCATTTCTCAGGAGGGCGACCCCAGACTTTCATCGTTTGGTCTTATGAAGAACAGCAAAAATGGAAAAAGCTACAGTACGAACTTGGCCTTTGCTCCTCCTGAGTATCTGAGGACAGGTATGAAAATGCATATAAATGTGTGACGGGCCCTTTCTGACTGTAAATGAAGCAGTTGCTTTTGTATTTGGACATAAATGGTATGGACATGTGTAAGCTTGTCTATTGAGCGCCATTCTTTTTACTCTTTAAGAGTTTTAACAGCTGTTCAAGCTGTCAAGTAATGGATGCACTTGAATATTCGGTAAGATACTGGTGATTTTGAGGTCACTCTGGAGGAGGAATAGGCTGATAGAATGGATTGAGCTTTTTACAAGTGTCTTCAGAGGACTTATGATCATCATGTGTTCTTCTCTAAATTTTTAGTTTGAAAAACTAATACAGAAACACTATGTCGGTTTGCTATCTGACTCTTCTTGATGGTTATTGCAACAAAAGGATGTTGTTCACCATTAATGCATTGGACATGCCTCTCGACACTGATCAGGTGGACCATGGATTTTCATTGACGAGTTATTGCATCATCCTTGTGTTCTGCAGGACGCGTCGTTCCTGAAAGTGTGATGTTTAGCTTTGGTACTGTTTTGCTAGACCTTGTTAGTGGAAAGAAGATTCCTCCAAGCCGTGTAAGTTGCTTCCTGAAGAAGGCAATTGTGACTAAGCAAATTTATCACTGCTTGTTATTTCTTTTATTATAAAAGTGAGTTTAGGAGTAGGTCATGTTGTAATTAATTTTTAAACCCAAAGAGGGCACAAAGAATACTCTGATTGTGTTTCTTTGATAAATGTGTATGGTTATCAAAGTCAAAAACTGGTTCCTCATCAAGTTATTACAAATTTTAGATACCTGCAGATGAGCTCTTTTTTTAGTGGTGTTAGTTGTCCTTTCCTTTTTTGCCAGAATAAGTGGTGGTAATTAAAACAGGCTGGTACTCTGCAGGGTTTGAAGTTGGTTCAAGTGCCATGAGATAAAAACATTTTAATTTTGCTTGAAAAAAAGGAGCAGTGAGTACAGCACAATATAATTCACATAGCAGGTCTCCTAAAAGTTCAGTCACATGCTGATGATTGCACATAGTGTGCTGTAAATCATGTTGACCTGGTGTCAGAGTCTATTCAGTAATTTGGTCGCTGTTATCTCACCGTGATGGCTTAAGCGGCTGCCTTCTGACATCACATTAAACCAAAATCTCTGGTTTCGACCCATTTTTAGCCAATATTATGCTGTCTGAATCAAAATTACAGTGATTGTATAAATTCCAATTCTAAAACTTGCTTATTTTGTAATCAGGCACTTGATCTAATACGGGACAAGAACGTTCAGATGCTCACGGATTCATGCCTGGAAGGTCAATTTTCAGAAGATGATCGCACAGCTTTATTGCGGTTAGCTTCACGTTGTTTACAATATGAACCCCGGGAGCGGCCAAATCCAAAGTCCCTAGTTGCTGTTCTGGTTCCTCTTCAAAAGGATATAGAGGTTGGTAATTTTAGTTTCCCCAATATCTTCAAGAATGTTGCCATCATGCGCAGTGCAAAGTAGAAGAAATTATAGTTCAGAGCTATCTAAAGAATTTCCATGTCGAGAGAACAGCAGCTAAATAACTGGAATATTAATTAGTATAAGCATGAAGGAAATGTGAATTCTGTACATCCTTAAAAGTTAAAGGTCACATTTTTCAGTTGCACGTATGTTTAACTATAAATTTGGAAGATCATAAAAGCAATGGGAGCGTGTGTATAGGATGGTTTGCACATGTGTGTGCGTGCGCGCACATGCTTTGGGCTGGGGAGCGAGCAATAATTTCTTGGAATCAATGATATGTCAGTACACCTTATCCTCTCATCCCTTCTAATCTTTATGATGGTATGCAATGATACACTACACTGACTAGTAAGTGCGATATGTTTTCCCCCTGATTTTGCTGGATTGAGCTTTAATTAATCACTCTGCCCTTCAGGTCCCTTCTCATGTGTTGATGAGCATCCACCATGGGGATTCATCCCTAACCCTATCAGCTCTTGGTGAGGCATGTTCCAGGAAGGACTTGACTGCCATACATGAGGTCTTAGAAAAACTTGGATATAAAGATGATGAAGGAGCAGCTACTGAGGTTAGTTTCTGATTAGATAGTGGACATAAGGTCTGTTACTGCATCATCTGGGTACCGTAGGACCTTGCATAAAGTTATCCTGGAGAGGATTTTCTAGCCTGCTTCTCATTCCATCCCTCTCATGAGATAAGATAACACACTGGTTTTGATTAGAAATGCTACTATTCTGTTAGTATATGATGTCAAGTGAATTACCCAGGGTAAAATGCATCTTAGACAGCAATATGTTGCTGGAAAATAACCTTTCTTTGCTGTCACTTGACCAAGAAATGAACCTATCACTGCTATTGGCTTTCTATTTATTTTTACTCTCTATAACAAGTCACAATGCAGACTGTAATTACATCTTGTGAGTCGGGCTTTATATCAAATGTCATTTACATTTCCTGTGCCTGTCCCATCTCTTAAAATTGCTGGACTCTCCATTTTGTCCTGCTGCACCATGACTGGTGTTTAACCCCAATTATTGTAATGTGCAGCTTTCATTCCAGATGTGGACCAACCAGGTGCAGGATACTCTGAACTCAAAGAAGAAGGGAGATGTTGCTTTCCGGCATAAAGATTTTAGAGCTGCAATTGACTGCTATACTCAGGTTATTGCAATCTTCTTTTTTCATTTATAAAAATAATAATAATAATAATAATAATGATCAATAACTAATATATAATGAAGTCACCCTTTTGGAGAAATTAGGGCTTACATGTTTTGGCTGGATAGGAGAATGTGTTCATGTTTGTACTTAAGTTTTTGTTCATGTTTACCGGTGTCTTTTACATTTTGAGCTACTAGTTCTGTGACGGGCATCCGTCAATGTTGCTAGTGGATACTTTTTCCTTGAATTGTGGATACAACTGGGTATGGTTGCCCTTCAGTTTTCATTTAACCTGATAAATTTAAGCTACAGCCCCCTTAGAATGCACAGCATATGATGATTCTCCTTGCTATCCAGTAGGTTTAATGTTGGTGTGACGTTCAGTGAATCTGAAGGCACATTCATCACAAATCTCATTGTTTCATTCAATTTTCAGTTCATTGAAGTCGGAACGATGGTGTCCCCAACTGTTTATGCACGGCGCAGTCTAGCTCATCTCATGAGCAACATGCTGCAAGAAGCATTTGATGACGCAGTGCAAGCTCAGGTGATATCTCCCGTCTGGCACATAGCATCCTATCTGCAAGCTGTAGCTCTTTTTATGATGGGGAGGGACAATGAGGCACAAGTGGCACTTGAAGAAGGTTCCGTCCTCGAAAGCAAAAGGAATGCTGGCTCATGACCTGGAAACTGCAAATTCAACATTAATTTGAAACAGCATAGAGATATTCCCTGTAAAGAAAGAAAAGCTTTAAAACAGAATGAACCTGCTGGTTGCTCACTTGAGTAAACAGATACTAATCAAACACAGAAAAAAAACCATTGAGTTGAACTGCACATATACCTCAGAGCCTGTGTATATGGTCGGTTAATACTTGTCATCTCGAAGCATTCTTTTTTCACATTCCCAGTTAGGATGATCTGTTCCGTGTGCCGAGGCAAAGCGGGCATTCTATGAGAGGTGTGCCCTGGTACAATGTGTAAGTAGTGAATGTCCCGAATCAAGGCATTCTTCGGTAGTGTGTTGGGCGGTTGTCATTTTATACAGAGACTTCTTCATAGTTGAAAGGGTGAATTGCTATAGTTTTGAGAGAGATAGTTGCTAGTGCCTGTAACTTATGTACAGCACAATGGTTCATTTGTTCATGTTGAATTAACTGACTGTTTCTCTAGCAGTGTTCTCTATTTCTCTCTTTCAATAAAGTTCTCTGTTGCTTTATGGTGCCATATATCTATGTTCCGTAGCCCTTTCTCACCGACCGTCCCGAATCTTATGACGGGAACGAGAAACGAAACATCGACTCAAGCATGAAAGGCAGGTGTCTCCGTGTGTTGTGTTCATTTCTGGTAAGATGATGTCAATTTATCATATCCGTTGCTTGAACTTTGGATACACGACCCACAAGAAATCGATAGTCTTCCTCTCCGTGCGAAAGATGGTCTCCTGCAAAATATCAATCATCTGCTGCAGGTTATTATTTGCTTCTAATGTAGTTTTCGACGTCTTCCTGACCTCCGAATCCATGTATGCTGGCCGGAGAATAAGTCCTGTCTATGGGTGCTGTGATGAAGAAGGATAAGATTCTTCCACGTGAAGGATGAGGTAGTTTATAATATTGGTCGATAAGGAATAATATCTTCCGAAAAATGAGAATCATTAAAGAGATGTATATTCCTATCCTCATGAAGACTCTGATTTTATGTATATTCCTATCCTCACGAAGATTGTGATTTTATGTAAAACAATTATTAAATCAACTCAAAATCACTCTAAATTTACAATCATCATGAGAAACAGGATATCCTCACGAAGATTGTGATTTTATGTAAAATAATTATTAAATCAACTCGAAATCACTCTAAATTTACAATCATCATGAGAAACAGGATTAATAGTCATGGGGAGAAATCGAGAGTTTAAATTGACTCAATCTTCAAAATTCTACTAATCATCTAAACTAATTCGTATTATAATGAATCATTTTGACAAAAATTGACTCATTCCTCTCTTATTATAAATTCTTTTTGGACAAGCTCTCCATATTAGTGCATAGATGTACTCAACCACGGGCAACAATATTGATATCAACTTTACATGTAAATTGCAATTCTTTTTTCCAGAAAAAAAAATGTATCTTTAATAGAATCATATCTATATTAAGATTAGATCATATAATGTAATTTAACTTTTCTTTCCTTTTCTTTTCTTTTGTGGGAGAGTTAATTTGAATAATTCACGGAAAAGGAGATATGCAGGGCAAAAAAAAAAAGAAAAAAAAAACCAAGATCAAAGATCCGAACTTTGGCATTCTGCTGGCGCAACCGACGCCGTTCGAAGCTTTCGTGTACTCACGACTTTGTCGTCACCGCCATTCCGGACACACTCGAACCTTCGCGTCTCTCTCTCTCTCTACGAGCGCAGGCGCTCGGCTTCGCAAGATCGAAAATTTGATCGCACCCAATTCGCGCTATCCGATCCGTTCCATTGGGTCGACGGCGCCGGAATGAGGAATCGGAGGTTCGCACAGTTCCCGACGAGCGACGAGGAGGAGGACGAGCCGCAGTCCCGGAAGCGGGTCACCCGCTCCTCGAAGAGTCCCGCGGAGAGCGAGGCTGACTCCAGGGGCAAGCGCCGGAAGCTGGTGAAGCTCGCGGACGAGGAGGAGGCGGCGGACGGAGGTGGCGGAGGCGGCGGCGGCGAGCCCGGGGCTGATCAGGAGGGCGGGCGAGAGGAGAAGGATGCGAAGAGCAATGTGAAGAGGAAGAGGAAGAAGAAGGAGGAGGAGGAGGAAGAGGAGGAGGAGGAGGACGCGGAGGAGGAGGAGCCCGACGAGGACGCGAAGCCGATCGGCGAGGCGGTTAGGTTTTCCGGCAAGGGGAGGGGGCGGAGGAGCCACTACGAGGGGTTCGAATTCGATGGGAATCAATACGAGCTCGTGAGTATTTGCTCTTTTTTCTATTTTTTTTCTCTGTTCGCTATCTGGTCACTGTAAATTGAATCGAGTGATGTATGTGTTCGTTTGAAGATGGGAAGCTCGTCAATTCGCTGCTTGATGAGGTGTTGAAAGAGAGGCCTGGAATCGGTTCCTCTCCATAAGGTTTTTAGGGTTTTCACTCGGTGATTTCTACATCGGATGGGATCGTTCGGTTTTCTCTCCCTCTCGTGTTGTTTTAGGTTCTTCACGGGTTTTGTGTTGATCTACTGAGAATTGGCTTTTCAACACATCAAATTTTGCTTTCTTTTTTTCTTTGGTTTAGTGGAAAAGATAGCTTTGACTACGGTGTCATGATGTCTCCTTTATTGGCACAATGCATTCCTTTGGTCAGGATGATCACTTTGGCCGTGTAATTCACTGAAAGATATACGTCTTGCTTTTCTTAATCTAGTAAAAAATATTGTTCTTGGGTTTTCTTTTTCACTTCAGATCACTTGTTGACATTTGTTTGCTTGTTTGTTCAGTCTTGTTTGATGTTGTAATCCAGGATAAATGCTTAGACAACTTAAATGATATAATCCTCTTTGGAAAAATCTTCACCGCTTTTCTCTAACCAAAGTTGGAAGTCTTTACTTTCCTTCTTCTTCAAACTTTTGGTTAACTTCTCATCTTATTGTATCGTGGTTATCATTCAGGAGGATCCTGTACTTCTAGTCCCCGCTGAAAAAGATCAAAAACCTTATGTGGCTATTATCAAGGTAACTATTTGAGTCCTCCATTTTTGTTCAGTGCCTCCTAATCTCGCTGTTTGGTCTCAGAAAACTTGTTCCAAATTATGTAAAAAGTATTAGTGATCATGTTAATTTAATTTAAAGTTTGATCACTTAACTTTTGAATGGTTATCATTGTGAGTTAGCATTGGAAGTTCTAAGGAACGGTATGTTATTGAACGAATATACAGAATCTTGAACAATGTCAAACATATCCTCTTCTGTGTATTACATGTAATAAGGACTCTTGATCTTTGGATGTTATGTGTGTGTCAAGGACTTTAGCAGCTACTGAATTAGATTCAGCCTGCAGTTTTCTGTGGTTTCTGAAGAAGCTGATAAATGGTAGTATGGAACAGATTAGTTGGGGATTGGGTTTTGACTCCCCTGTGAGTTTAATCAGAAGAGTGGATGTCAGACTTTAGGTTGTCCTTATAACTAGAGTCTTGTTCAAGAGGTTCGTCCTACAAGGACTGCTATATCATGAAGCATAGTGTTAATGCTCGGCACATTTTTTGTTCAAGTTTGCCCCACTTTTAACAATAACAAATCAAATTAGATGATGGTATATATTTCTCTGTCTCCTCTATTTATCCATCAGCTCCCTCTGTAGGGGCTTTTGTTACGTGGGCATTGGCCTTATTCCTAGGTAAATATTTCTGCATTATGGTGGTTGATTTTCTTTTCTTTACTTGAATTTTGCCTTCTCTCTTTATTATCTTGTGAAAACTTTGTTTTTTTGACAACTGTCCTAGAAAAGTTTGTACCCTTGATTGCTATTATGTTTTGTCGAGTAGTATTCAGTTAAGTCATCTGATTATTCAGGATATTGCACAAACGACAAAAGGAAGTGTGATGGTTACTGGGCAATGGTTCTACCGCCCTGAAGAGGCAGAGAAAAAGGGTGGTGGGAGTTGGCAGTCACGGGACACTAGACAGCTTTTCTATAGTTTCCATCGGGATGAGGTTCCCGCAGAATCTGTGATGCACAAGTGTGTGGTCCATTTTGTGCCAATTCACAAGCAACTTCCTAATCGAAAACAAAATCCTGGTTTCATAGTGCAAAAAGTTTATGACACCGTTGAAAAGAAGTTGTGGAAGTTGACTGATAAGGATTATGAAGACAACAAACAGCATGAGATAGATCTTCTCGTTCAAAAAACCTTACAACGCTTGGGAGATCTTCCAGACATTGATATAGAGGATGCTCATGCTGATCAGGAAGATCAGTTGAAGAGAAAAAGGAGCTTCCGACGAAGGAACATGTCACCTTTGGATGTCTCTAGAGAGGAAGATTCAATGGCCAAATCAGATCAACACTTCAAAGCTGAAACACCAGGAAGTTGTACAAGTAACACCTCTGAATACTATGCCATTTTAGTCAAGTTTAATGAACTGACTGGGGAAAGTGCCCGTGATAAATGGTTAGAGAGGCTTCTTCAGGCAGTGCAGTATGTTTGCGCTTCTGAAGGAACTAATGATGAAAATGAAACTAAATGTTCTGAAGGAGTCAATGGATCTCAAGAACAGAAAGTGAAGGTATGGATGACATTTTTATAATTAAATTAAGTTTCACTTTGGAAGTGGATGATGATAGAGATGTTGAACTTGTGATGTTATTTTTATTTGCTTTTAGGTTGAGCATCCTTTAATTTGGCCAGATGCTGCAGTGTCAGCAGTAACTGCCCTTGAGAAGGCTTCACATCAAACCCTTTCGTCAGATTTTCAGAAATATAATCAGAAGTTGAGGCAGTTGTTGTTCAATCTGAAGGTAAGAAATTGTTTGGCCTGCTATGGAAAAAGCAATAGCATTCTAGCCAAATTCTGAGCACACATCCATGCAGGAAAAGCTCAGTGGTTTGCCTGTGCCTTTTGCTGTATAAGTTTTCCTGAGAATGGTATAAATGCAATTTCTATACTCTCTCTTTTTTTTTTTTTTCTTGCAGGGTAATGCGCTTCTAGCCCGCCGTTTATTAAATGGAGAATTGGAACCTTCCAAGATACTGAACATGTCACCCAGCGAGTTGAAGGTATTCTATCTATTGTTAAGTTCATGTGTTCATATTATCAAACTGGATGGCTAGCTTTATATATGCCAATATCTCAATTATTGGTAAAAAAGAAATTTTCGTTTCCACCAATAGCATTATTTAGGTTCCTGGTTGCATCTAGATTGGCCCATAAACTCTAGTTACTTTGTTTTTTGTAGAATATTATTCTACGTTTTTGTTCTTATGCGACAACCTTCATGTGGTAATTTGTTTCTTTTAACTCTTCAAATGGACAAAGTGAGGGCAATTATATGAAGTTTTAGTTTTCATGAATTGATTTTTGCACAATGGAGCTCTAATAATAAGCAAGAAGAATTTTTCGCCCTTGCTTTGACCAATGAAATGATTTCAGGAGCTGATATGGAGAGAAATTATCTTGGAATAATTTGATCTTGTTATATGGATCCTGTATGCATTAGTCAGTAAATCACAAGTGGAGTAATGCATCGGAGTATCAGTTTAACCGTGTCTGTTTCACTAGTTCATATTTCTTTTCTATTACACCTGTTCTTGACTTCATAATGTTGTGCTTTAGTATTTATTTTGATGAGGTCCGCTTGATATCACGTGCTTGCTATTTTTCAGAACTAGAAATATAGCCTGATGTTGTTATGGAGGAAGTTTGCTTCTGGTGCTTATCCAACTTGCTGTGATAAAATCATAAAAGTTGGTAGTTTTGGTTACCAATTTCAGAGACATTTGGGGTGGCTTAGAAGATGAAACATTTTTTTCTAGGCCGTACCTTCAGCTTCGGCTCTTTGAAAAGCTTCGGCTTTATTGAATTTACTATTGGCATTCTACAAAGTTTTGAATTGTTGTTGTTATGTTATGATTATTATTTCATGAACTAATTACCTACGTCGTGGTCACAGCTGTTTTACTGTGGAAATAGATATTGTTAGTGGTTGCTAATTCACAAGTGAATTAATTAGTATGTTTGTATCTGATATCAGATGGTGTAGCCAAGTTCTTGCTTTATAATTACCATCATCCTATGGTCTTTTAAACTAGATAAGTGACTGCTCATTTTCCCCCTGTAAAAATTACAGGAGGGCTTGACTGCAGAGGAGACGGCAAGAAAGGAGCCAGAGGAGTCGGAGTGCATGCAGGTCACTTTTCCATCATCCTCAAAAGTTCAAAACTGGTTACTGAAGATTCAGTACTGCTATAATTTATCTCGGTGTGATCATTGTCACTTATTGCTATCTTATTTTACCTGGTGAGCAGATGACGGATGCACGTTGTTCTAGATGCAACGAGTTTAAAGTCGGTGTGAGAGACATCATCCAGGCTGGACATGGAGATCGTTACCAGGTACTTTTCCCTTGCTGATCAATTATTATAGCTTTTATTGGATCAACGAATCATTCTGAGTGGACGAGTTTTTATAGTAGATTTCAACGTGAACAAATCAGTATTACAGTTAAATCTATATGGTGGTCGGCTATTTCTTTAGTTATGAGCCAGAGCTCTTATGGTTGTCATGGAGTTATTCTGTGATATCTGATCAGTGTGTGTTGTGTGGAGGCTATGTGTTCCATCTTATCCCGGTTGATTTAACTGAAAGTGTATGGCAGCCGCTAAACAACTATGATATGTGCACCGACTGTTGTTGCATTCACCACGACAGATCCTGTTTGGTCTTAATGGGGAATAAATATCTGCTTGTGTTTTATAATGGGCCAAAGAACATAAGAAAACAGGTTGTCAAGATTATTGGTATTTAAATTCCTCATCATAAAGGCTAAAAAACTCCAGTATCAACAGTACCTTGCACTTTCTTAACTAAAGTTGCTGCTGATATTTTCCTCCTGATGCCTTGTTTTCCAGAGGTTTTAATATACAGCCTGATTGTCATTTTAGTCAGATTGGCTGCTTTGGAGCTAGAGCCACATACAACTGGAGAGACTGATTCACTGCTCCATTTTGAGTGAATTGTCATGTATTCCAAGTTGGAAGGGGATAGGCTGCTACATATAGCATAAGAATTTCTTTGCATTTTTCTCTCACCTTGCTTTTAGTTTTTCTCTGCACTTTCATTTAATTTAATCCTTATCCAAATGCACCTTAAAAATGACCTCACATCTTGACGGCTTTGCTTGCAGTCAATCGACAATTCTGTGATAATGATACCATTGCCTTACTTTTAAAACTTAATGCTGAGACTCTAGAAATTTTGGTTTCAGCTGGAGTGCATTGCTTGTGGACATTCCTGGTATGCATCTAGAGATGCGGTGTCGATGCTGACAATAGATGGGCCAAGCTCCACCAGAAGTGTGGGTACTGCACCATGGGCCACTACCAAGTTCGAAAGTGTGGAGAAACAGCTGGCTAGTCCCCGAGAATCTACCAAGCCACTGGAGGATGCTTTTAAGAAAAGCACTGAAGCTAAAATCCCATTTTTAGAAAGGCAGAAATCGGTTATCAAGTCCAAGTTAGACGAGAACTCCGAAATCACAAAATGAGCTAAGTAGGCACTTTTTGCACCTTCGTAGCATCCTTAACTCGGCAGTGGTCAGCGAAGGTTAGGAGCACGATGTACAGTTGTTGTGGATAGTTGTGCTGCTGCCGTGTTCATAAATAGGTGTATATTGTCCCAATATCTAGTCATGAGATTGGATCAATGCTGGCCGAGATAGAATTGACCGACTTTTTTTTATAGAGATGCATACAATTTCTTGCCAATCTTTTCAAGACACGAGTGAATGGAGGGTTGGTTTGCAATATGCCTGTTGCGGCGTGCTGGGTAGGGTACTGGCTGCAATATAACCTGCAGTATGATTGTTCATACGGTGCAAAAGTGACATTGCCACCCCTACTGCTCATTGCGGCGAATAGGTAATTTCATTGTTCCATCTATCTAGGGATGACCTTTTAGTTGAGCCTTGGTTTCGATATGAAGTGTCTGCAAGTTATTGCGATTGCAGTGTGCCGATAAGAAACTTAGAGATGACGATGCATCTTTTGCCATGCATTGTCCGATGGAAGCCCTCTAATTAAGTTATATCATGTGGAGGATTAAGGATCGACAACCAAAAGTTTAAGGAGGTTGCTTGGATTGGTATTCAAGTAATGATCTGTTCATCGAAGTCGCATATGCCAAAGCAACTGAATTTTCTGGTGGATGCAAATTCCGGTTGGTAGCATGTTTCATCATGTTACATCCGCCATTATTACAACTCGTCTCCTCCCTCCTAAATACTCTTTCCATCTTGTGCTTGTCCATTTCACGTCCTAACAACCTGGTGGTTGGGTTGGCTGCTTCTTTTCATGCTCGCCTCCCTTTCAATGTTGCGAAGGGTGCTGAGGAACCTACCCTTGTTAATTATTGCTGGGAAGGTTCATCCATTGAGACTTGGAAATAGTCAGAAAGAGGCAAATGGGAATCGCTAAAACGTCAAGTGTTTTGATTTACATGCGACAAAGTCAGCGTACCAAACACCAACTAACCTCGGAGGAGAAGCTTCAGTTGTCTGTTCAACACAGCTTTATTCGATGCACATGAAATGTCACGTCAAAGCTTTTGCATATCCAAGGTATAACAAACGAAAATATCAAAGAAAAGAGTGGAGGGACCTTTGCTTCAACTTTGGAAAACTATTTAAAATGTCTAAATCAGGATCAATTCGGTCAAAAACCTTTCATTTATATTATTTTGATCCTAAATCTTTTGATAGTTGGTCAAATTAATCATTTTACTTTTACAATGATCCCAACTCCTCTAAATCTGATCATCAACTTTTGGTGCGGATTAGCAACGGCATCAAATGTTCTGCTGCTCGGCATTACCAACAAACGAGGAGCAATTTCCCTAATTGCAGATTAAGAAGTGGAGATTATCGAGGATCCTAAACGGTACTTTTCAGCCACCTCCTTCAATAAATTAGTAGGGGGGAGGGAGGGGGGCGCATCAATTAAAAAGTGGGAAATGGGATTTGGAAGTTGGGGGAAGATTCCGTGGGCTTGATGTTGGACCGACAATCGCTTTCGAGATTTGGCTTTGGCTTCCCCCTCCCGCCAACGCCCCCATCACATGCTCCCCCCTCTTTTATTAATATCAAAGCCGAGGTACACGTCGTCAATCGGTCAAATCCCCCTGTTCAAATCCCCATTTTTTACGATAATGCCCTTCCTTTTGCTTCTTTTCTATTTTTTTTTTTTTTGAGATTACATAACAGTAGCCTTTCGCTTCATGGCTCATTGGAAAAAGGGTAATGGGCAGATAGACCGTGCATCGTTTTGCATGCGTTTCTCGGCCATTAATCTTATAGGTGTGTAGAAAGTCAAATGTTCAATTCGGGGAGATTTTGGCCGAAGTTATCGTGACTCTATACTTGAGAGTGTATTTCTCACTTTTTATTTTCTTTTACGAGCTTTAAAATGGGTCATCACTTTTCTTTTCTATTTTTTAATCTTTTGTTGAGATCGGATTTGATAGTTCGAGATTGGATTTGATTGTATATATCTCTCATGTCAGGGGAGATGATTTAGCTAACTACCTTTGATAAAATGATTGCGATTTCTTCGTACGCTAGCATGATATCTCAAGATGTCGGCATGTATATGATTTGTTACGATTTCACTAGTTTATTCTCCTTGGCATGTATTATCCGGAGTGGTTTCCGCCAAAAACAAGGAATGACAATCATTTGGACCACTTGGGACGGTCGCTTTCGCATTAGTTTCCATTAAAAGCACTTCGCTATCAACGAATCTGTTGTGACGATTTCAAATCGGAGGTGAATGTTTTGGCCATTTCTTGGTCAACTAGAAGTCCAAGGTGGGATTCCCTATTCCTCTGGGGTTTATGGTAATTTCACAGGGGTGGATCTGAAATTTTTAACCCCCCACAAAACTATATCAATATTCAAATATCTTATTCTCTTATCAGCGAGAACAGCCAAATTAAATGTTGTGATTCCTGTCTTGATGTCCTCAATTTCCTAGGCATTTGAATAATCATTTCTCGAGGGACTGCCGCTTTGGACACCAGCCCTTTTTCCCTGATTGATTAGCCTTTAAAATTTATCCAAGAGACTGCCCCGGGGCAGCAGTAGCAGGGGGGACAAGGCCAAGTTCAGAAGGATTCATCTGTCTTTTCAAGCATCTGGGCATCCATTTCAAGATTACCCTAATCACTTGCTCAAAAAGCATAGGGAAAATAAATGGAAGCAGGCCAAAAACAAAAAAAAAAAAAAAAAAAAAGAAAAGGGGTCAAGACAACACCCATAACATGAAAAAACCACATGATGACCGGAAGGCAATTTGCTTTTTTGTGTAGACAGAGAACTGAGGCTTGGCAGCTCTCTGTCTCTCCCCTCTTGAGTGCTTGATTATATTGACCAGAGAGAGAGAGAGAGAGAGAGAGAGAGAGGGAAAGAGAGGAGGGTCACTCTCAAGCTTTATCTGCACTCTAAGAAATCTCACCGGCATGCTAGTACTCTATCATTGGCTTACCTCACTCTCTCTCTAACTCCCACTTTCTGATGTCCACCATGCTTTACCGCTCCTGGGGCCAAGTTCTTTGCTTGTGTTCCTCACTTTACCCTTTACGACTTTCTCCATTCTCTTGGCATACTCTAAAACAGTGAAAGAGTCACTGTTCAATGGTTACGGCTCACTCGTTCTTGAAGAAGGAATTCTTGGAATTTTTTTTTTTGGCGCTGAGGGAAGATTTATGAAGACTTCGAGATCAAGCATTTGGTGGGATATGATTGCATCTGCTCCCAGTTCGTTGGGTCTTTCTTTGAATCCACTTCTGTGAGAGATCTGGTGGGGTATGTCCGGTTTCTCAAGTTTCGATTTTTATCATTTGGTTCTTCCTCCTCTTAACTTGTAATGCAAGTGAAGTTGCAGATAAAGACGTTGCCTTTTTTAAGCTGAGGTTGTTATAGCATCTTCCTCTGTTGCTTTCTAGCCCGTCATAGTATCGCAGAGGATAAATTTTTGGATTCGAGGGTCTCGTTCTTTTGGGATCAGGAACAACCTTTTTCAAGTTCATGTGATCCCATTGTTTCTAAGCCAAAATGGGTTTCACGGGTTTCCAGAAACCAGTAAGATCATGAATTTTTGTTTTGGTTTGGGAAATTTAGGAATTGCTCCTTGTGCATTTGCCTGATGACAGTATTGTCAATTTCTGGACTTGGTGTGTAGTTTATTGATTTTACATGTGAATCCTCGTGTGTCTCCGTTTTGCATTGTACTTTGAAAGTCTATATTTTTATCAGTCTGATTTAAATCTCCAGTTTTGCTTAATGAGCACTTATTCGCCTGGTTTGTGCTCAGCACAAGTTACAGATTCAATAAAAATTGTCTCCGTGTGAGCTTCATCTCAACGATGCCGATGTAGAAGTTCATATTTGAGTCCTGTGAAAGTATTGCACGATACTTATCTTTCGCCTTCTTCTAAATTCTGATCGTAGCACTAGATTGCACTTTGCTTAGTGGAAAGTTTCGGGTTTCTTCTTTGAAGTTCACAACGTGATCCTTTTATTTGCCGTGCAGAAGTATGGATTTATAAATGGGGGTGGACATGGATCTGAACTTCGAGAAGAGCTGCACCATGCGCCATAGCCCAAAGACTGTTCTCAGATCTCATCGACATAGCTTAAGCACTGAAAAGAGGAAGGAAAACGCAAAACATGCTCGTGAAGACGATTTGCTGATCCTTAATGAAGATTTCCTGGAAATAGATTTTGGACGCTACCGTAGTGCTTCTTGCAAGACCACTTCCTCTAGGCCTGTAGAAGGAAATGTTGAATTCAGGCGAGGTTCTGTATATCAAAGTTCTCGAGAGATCAGGAGGATGAACAATATCGGAACTTTGGAGAGGAGGAGAAAAATTGAATTGTCACGGGGCAGCAATAAAACTTCCTCTGTGAGTATTGTCAATTCTTTGTGTCCTTCAGATGAGGAAAGCCCGCGGAAGAGATCATCAGTGATTTCTCTAAGCTTGGACTCGAATTCCTCTTCTAGTAACAAGCCTAACATGCAGCCTCCCACCACCGATCGTTCGAAAGATATATGTCTAAATGTGGATGACAGAAAGATACAATGTGCAGAAGCTTTGGACAGAGATTCAACGGGGGATCTCAAATTTCGGTGTGGCAAAAACATTGGGCATTCTAACAATAGTAACGGGCTTCAAGAAAGAGATAAAGTCCGCCCATTTCCCCAGATGTTATCTGCAAAGGTGGAAATGCCCCCTTCCCCTTCTTTATCAGAAAGCCGTCCCTCTTCCAAAACCAGCTCGAAAGTTCGACTCAACTCTGTCAGAAAGATGTTTGATCCTTTAATAAAGTCTAAATCCCTACGGAGTTCTTTAACTTATGCCAGGGAAGATGTTTTAGCCCAAACTACTGGGACGGTGCATGTTAGAAGGGATAGGACATTTAGAAGATCCACGACTACATCTTATGATTTCTCAAGCACATCACACAATTGTAGATTGACTGCTCAAGTTCCTGAGACTGACTGCAGTCATTCCACGGTCCAAGAGTCTCCAGTCCACCTACATGGCTTTCTCAAATGCAGGGATAAACATGGAGTGCCGTTTTTTGAGTTCTCTTTGAAGTGTCGGGAAGAGGTTCTAGTGGCCCAGAAATGGAAAGCAAATAATTCTTTTAGTTGGGTATATAATTTCCATTCCCTTGATGGAAGGAAAAAGAGCAGTGCTGAGGTATGGGCATTGGATGATGGTGAGAAAGAATTGTCCATGGTGGGACAGATGCAAGTTTGCTGCTACTTGTGCTCGGAACTGAAAGGTACCGGATCTTTCGATAATTCTTTGATGACAGAGTTTGTTCTGTACGATATTGCGCATGCAAGACGAAGCACAGCTCGTAAATCCCAAGATCAAGCTAGCTCTTTGCCAGAGGTAAAATGCGTGAGCAGGAACAATCCTAGATGTGTTGGGAGGACGAGCAAAATAGACGACATCGCCAACGCAGTTAAGATCCAGCATCAGAGAAGACATACTCTGGATAGTAGAGATCCTGATTGTTTGAATTTGTACCCTTGGGCTCCTTCCAAACTGCGTCCAGACCTTGAGGTTGCGGCTGTTGTTATCCAGGTTCCATATGAGAAGAGAGAGAGCTTGAAATATAAAAGAGGGGATAAGATTGATGATTATGCTCATCCGAGCCTCCTTAATCTCTCTGTCTTTGAGCAGACGAAAGAGCAACTTCCAGAAAGAAGTTGTAACGCAGTTCAGGTGGTAATTCCAACTGGAAATCATGGTTTGCCCGATTGTGATAGCCGTGGCCCTTCGTCATTATTAGAGAGGTGGAGGTCAGGCGGAGGTTGTGACTGTGGTGGCTGGGACATGGCCTGTCCCCTTTCTGTTTTTGGCAATCCCAAAATACAGTTCACTGAAGATCAATCACTTGTGGACAATCAGAAGCCTTTAGAACTTTTTCTTCAGGTTAGTTTTGTATTGAGTGCAAGTTGAATCTTTGATTAATATTAGAAGATTCAGAGTGGGTGGAACCATATTTTGTTGATGAGAATATTGGGTTTAAAGCCTTCAAAATCTTTTCAATGTCTAATATAGGCACTGTAGCTACACATTTGAAAATTTCTAATTAATGTGCACTATCTAATGAATTCATTATAATCAGCCTTTCTCCTGTTGTCATGTTGACTACTGTACAATTAGTAAGAACACTTTTGAAAGTCCTGAAACAGCTAGAACAGTTTTTCCCCCTCTTTTTAGTTCAGTATTCTGAAGTAAGTTGCAATGTACTGGATCATAGAAAATGTTGAAGAAATAGTAGCAGATCTCTATCAGTTGTCTGGAGTAGATGCCTGTAAGAGCTAATGACATAATGTCACACTTTATTTCTGTTGCTGCTTTACCAGTGGCAGCCGTGTATGCTAAGGACCCATTCTAGATGCTTGTAAATGTGTACTGGAATTTTTGCTTTCCTTTAGGCACAAGCAGTCTCTTACAACTTTCTTATTTTCTGTTGTATGCATGTAGGGAGCCAAAGAAACCACTCCAGCTGTAACAATGAAGTTTGTTGAAGAGGGGAACTATGCCGTTGACTTTCACGCTCACTTGTCCTCCTTACAAGCTTTCTTTATCTCAGTTGCTATGTTACATGGTTCAGGGGTCACGAGTGCTTCCAGGCAAGAGATTAAGGAAGCACCGCTAAGCAATTCATTGAAAACGCTCATAGAAGAAGAAGTGCAGATTTTGATAGGAGCAGTTGCAGAGGACAAAAAAGCCCCTGAGAAGATGAAAGACATGCCTTCCTCTTATGCGCTTAATCCTCCATTCTCCCCGATTGCACGAGTGTGATATATAAGCTCCACACACAAGGCTGTAGTGTTTCTGCAGTGAACTCCTGACCAGGACCAGCAAGTCCCTTGACGCGGGTAAAACGAAAGATGGTGAACTGAGATCTGTGAAAAGGGGCCGCTGCTGTATAAAGATGGGCTATCGAGTCTCTTGTTGGCTAAAGATGGGTAATTTGTTGGGTGGTCCCAATTTGAGACAAAGCACAGGCGATTCTGCAAATACCTCAGATTGAAACGTCGGCTACCAAATATCTGCCAGTCTATAGAGCTTGATAGGCGAGTTGTCATATTTCTTCATTGTTTTTTCCAGTTCTCTCTCCCCTTTTCTTAGTTAGAGTTACATGTAGCATCACACTACTGTCCATATGGTAGGTTCGATAGGGAAGAAGAAAAAAGGGTCTTAGCTTGATTCTTCGGAGATGCAAGAATTTTCCTGCTTTTCTAGTCTTTTTACATGGAGGGCATGCTTGTGGAGTTCGATTTGGAAGAGCTCTTGTTGCCAAACCCTGTAAGGGGAGCCCGAGAGACCTTGGTCGGAACCATTTGCCATTGCCAACACCATGTAATGAATAATACCAATACCAGTTGCCCCATTTTTCTCAGGAATTTATGCGTTCTATCTTAGCAAATCAATGAGAAAGCATGTCGGGCTTCGCATCCCGTGACATTTTGCTTTTTCCAAGTCGTTCGTTCACTGTTTGTCTCGAAAGTGACGTACCGCTCCAGACGGCGGTTTCTCAGCTTCAAATTGCAGAGGTGCGGATTTGTGAAGAGTCCTGCCAATCCAGAATCCAGAGTGACTGTCGACTGACCATCTCGGGTGTCTATTTTCCTCGGACTTTTTTCCTTTGGGGGGCGGGGGGCAAACTCCGCTTTCTTGAACCGAAACTTAGGACATTCGAGTGCATCTTAACTTTGTTCTTTAGTCGAGATGAATGTATGGCCATGGGGAGCGCATAGAAACAGGGAAATATGAGAAATAAATATAATTCCGATGTTGAGAGAGAGCCAAAAAAAGAAAAAAGAAAAAAACAAAGAAGGGTAAAAGAATGTATGGCCATGGGGAGCGCATAGAAACAAGGAAATATGAGAAATAAATATAATTCCGATGTTGAGAGAGGAAGCCAAAAAAAGAAAAAAAAAAAGAAAAAAGAATGTATGGCCAAGCGCATAGAAACAGGGAAATATGAGAAATAAATATAATTCCAATGTTGAGAGAGGGAGCCAAAAAAAGAAAAAAGAAAAAAACAAAGAAGGGGAAAAGAAAATGAAGACGCCGTTGCCGGGGATCGAACCCGGGTCACCCGCGTGACAGGCGGGAATACTTACCACTATACTACAACGACCTTGTTGTCAAGTGATCGAACAGTTTTTATATATTAAGGCTCTGTTCGTTTCATGGAAAATGATTTTTAGAAAAACGTTTTTCGGATTTTCCAATAATCATTTCACGGAAAATGAATTAGTCAAGAAAAATGTTTTCTATCATTGAAAAAATCATCCTTTAAAAGTGAGGAAAATGTCTTCCACTTTTCAAAAGTGGAAAACATTTTCCAAATTTTTCCACCTTACTTCTTTTCACCAACACATTTTCATTTTATTTTTTTTTTTTTATTTTTATTTTTTTTTTATTTTTTTTTTTTTAAATTGAGTTTTTTTTTTTCTTTCTTTCCTTTTCATCTTCTTCCGGCCTTGGCCGGTCGTTGGTCACGGCGAAGTCTTGCCCTAGGCCAACAAGGCTCTACCTGGCTCAAGTCTTGCCCTAGGCTCGGGCCTCGGCTCGCCTAGCCCAATCTAGGGAAGCCGAGCTCGAGCCTCGCCTGATCCAGTGAACCTTTAGCGAGCTCGGGCGAGATTGGTCGAGCCTTGAGCTCGTTGGATCTAGTGATTGTGTTTTTGTCAACCGCCGGGCGGCCGGCCATCGTTAGGCCTACGGCGGAAGGAGAAGGAAGAAGGAAGAAGGAGGAAGGAAAAGAAAAAGAAAAAGAAAGAAAGAAATAATAAATAATAAAAATTACGATTTTAAAAAAATACAAATAATTAAAAATTCATTTTTTAAAATAAAAAAAAAAAAAAAATTTGGTCAATTAAAAATATTGAAATTCAATTTTTTGATAATTTTTCTCAAACAATTAAATTAGCTAACGAACGATAGAAAATATTTTCCGCTCAAAGTTCAGGTTTTAAATCGAACACGGAAAATATAGTCATTTTCCAAGAAAATAACTTCCTAGAAAATATTTTCCGAAAACGTGGTATTTTCCACTCTAAACGAATGGACCCTAAATAACTTATAATTTATTTTTGTTGGTCCTAAACTCATCACAAATGTGCACTTTAAGGCCTAAAAATTGTTAGCATTTTTTCTACTTTTTCAAGTTAACAGAAAAACTTGATTGCATCAACTTGATAAATTTTAAGATTTTATTGCCCTTTTTTTAAGTTTTAGAATTTAATTGTACTTTACAAATTTTAGAATTTGATTACACTTTTTACAATTTTAAACCTTAATTACACTAATTTTAGGATTTCTAGTATACTTATCCCTATAATTCAAAAGGCTTGGTCCTCCAAGTACGGCATAAGTTTGCCGAGGTTACTCACTTAAGCACTCTTACAATTTAAATTTTCATTTAACTCGAAACTTGTAATATGATGCCCTTCAATTCAACATATACACATTTTTCATAATCTTAGAACCTAGTATACTTCTTTCTTATATGAAATTTTTGGAGGGATAGTCAGAGATAGCCTCTATCAAGGCCCCAAAAGGATTTGGAGTAGCATTTCAAGTTCAATTTGGAGCAGAATCTTTTCAAAGTTGAACCCTTAAGGGACTCGAAAAATTTAAGGCTCAACAAGTGTCTACATAGAAAATTTTTCAAGTAATGTCATCGTCTATGAGATTACATGTTTACATCAAATGAATGAAAGACATCTACAAGCTGTGGTTGCACTTGCTTGCGGTAGCCATTAAAAAATTTATTGATGTCAAATTATTTGTTGAACGGGGACAATGAAGCTTCTCGCCAAATTTGGTAAACGAAAATTTAAAATGAAAAATGCTGCTCCCTCTGCCGACAATCTTGGCCTCTACTCTTTTATCATGTATACAAACTGCTTCCGCAAACTGAGCAGCAAATAACTAATGCATCCCCATTCGACCGCTGAACAAAAGGAATTTCACAACGACGATCCGTTCTGGCTATGTTTCACAGGTCAAAAAATGCTGCCCCCACTGGAAAATGATCTCTTCCTTTACTCTTCTATAATGTACACAGACTACTTCCGCGAAACCGAGCAGCAAAAAAATAATGCATCCCCATTCAACTGCTGAGCAATAGCAGTTTCTCAACGACGACCCATTCTGGCTATGTTTCATCAGGTCGAGGCACACGAGGATGCAACCCAAACTTCATATGCACTCATCTGTCATGCCCTTCAACACATTACTCCATTTTAATTCTGTGACCAACCACAACTATCTATTGCTGGAGCAGTTCATGGATGAGGCTGCCGATGGCAGAGAAGATGATGACTGCAGTTCCAAGCTTAACAACGGTGAATGATCTTCTGCACTGTCCTTATAATGATGTCCTTGAGCAGTTACTTTTGGCTTGTCCAAAGAGAATAGTCTCTTAAAGGACTCATATGATGCAAAGAATAGCGCTCCTTGAGTAATGTACATAATAAGTCTTGGAGTCAATCCCCTGATTATTAAAGTGAACAGGAGGAAATTGGCTCAATACAGTCATAAACTTCCAAACATAGTCAACTATTGCGAGGGAAGATAGTACAGTGTAGGATAACATACTCCTGGACGAAGAAAGTAATACCTGTAGAGGCCTTTCAACCCTTCATGCCGGCCTATTTCTCGAAGGGCATGGAAAACGCCATTATAGGGACGAATAGAACCAGGTATCTGCAAAGTAACCAGCTTTTGAGAAGCTCATCAGGTTAACTAATAATTCCAACCTGATATGTTACTTTGATTGAGATTGCAGGCCCATGATACTAGCATCAAATCTAACTTTCAACTCTGAAATGAACAAACACTTCAAATCTCATTGCTATATTTTTTAGCCCAGGGAAGATGGCAGGTTGCTTTAGTAACCTCAAAAATGAATTCCAAATAAGATGTTTGTATCTCCAAAATTATCATCCAAAACATGCTTTAGTGAAAGCAACTGATTCAGTTCATATGTCGACTGATATGACAGTTTTTCAGAAGAAGGCTGTAAAGCCCCAGTCACAGATCCAAGCTCATTAGCTTTCATAATCTGGATATCGAGAAAGAAAATTAATTTCTTTTTCATAAGCTGACAAAGAGTTTGAATTATACTGCTATGAAACCCCGAAATTAATGGTTGGCATGATTTTGCGTATTTCTTAAAATTGAGGCAAGTCATGTTGACTTACTCTGCATTTCTCCGATTATTAATCAATTGCAGAAATAACTGCCAAATAACAGTGTACATAGTTCAGTGATTCCTGAATAAATGGACAATTACAGAAAACTCAGTTATGGCTGCTGTGAAATAAGAAGAGAGTGGACAAGCAGAAGTAATATGGCATCGATGGGAGGAAGACCCCTGGAAGTACTTAAGTGTAATTTATTTTTAGCTGATTTACAGAAAATGATCATCATAGACAAACAAACCACCATCCCCCAAGTGTATAATTGTCCTTACTTCACAATGCCTTTCTTCTCTCTCTCTCTCTCTTTAACATTTCCACAAAACCAAAGTTTCATGTGTTCATATGTTCAGGTGCTGGTGATTTATACTATCCATTCTATCAATTTGCCGACTCAGAATTCACACAAATGGACAATCTCCACCTACTTTTCATTTTGTTATCATTTTGTACTGAAAAAAGAAAAGCTGACCATGGAATTGATTAGATCTTCACTTAACATCACCCCTTACTTGTGTATAGATTGTGTTACATACAGACACGCATACGCAATGAAATCCCACCAAACCTGAGTTTGTAATCTTGTCTTCACTACGTCAAAAGGAGTTGAAAATAAAGCTGCAGTAGATCCTGCTAGTCCTCCACAAACAAGCTGCACAAGTTGTAATATAAACACCCACTTCAGCCAAGAATGAAAATAATATGCTGTAGAGCAAATTAATCCATGGACTCAAAAAGGAAAACAGGGGGCAGGCAGACAACCAACCGTCTGCAAGGTGTTCAGTTGAGCAGCAGGCGGGAGTGAGGAAAGTGTCCACATCTTTAGATTCTCATAAACATAGAACTGCAAGTGGTGTAAGACAAGATTAAGTATTTACTTGCCGAAGAAAATGACAATTACAAGCAACAACAACAAAAGAAACCCATAATCTTGTGCATCCTCATATCTACCTTGACCACCGAGTGGGGAATATTTCTACAGAGCACAGCTCCCCAACCAGCATATAAAGAAGGCAAACCACCTCTTGTGATTATTCCAACCAATGCATTCCTGCAAAAACAAAATGTAAAAGTAAATAGCATGGCAAATGAACTACTTAATTAAACAAAATATGCTCTTAAAACATGCTTGACAACCAAGGATAAAGGAGCCAGGGGACTATTTTAAGAGGCTGCTCCAGAGAAACATCTCAAGGAGATGCAGGACTCTGATCATAGGAAGAAATATGTGAAATCCATCACAACCTCCAACCTTCTAACTTTGACATGTAAAATAAGGAGATTATGGTAATGGGATTACACTAGAATACCAGCAGTTATGATAGTGAGAGCCCACTTGCATCTGCTGCTTTATGCGTTCACTAGGAGTGTAGACAAAAGAGGTAGCAATGCTTGCACAACCACCTGCAATACAATGTGTGAAGGAGTAATACTCCTGCATAAAGAAGTAGATCAGATATCAGGAAAACAGACACCATTTAGTTGGGTCCATTCAAAACCTTGCCGAGGCTAGAAGGGGGCATCAAAACCTTGCCCACATTTAACGTAGCAAAAAGAGAAACACCAGAAAAGTCAAGAAAGAGAGTTTAGAAAGCAAAATGACAAAAAATCTACCTTGGGGAAAAGAGGAAGTAAAGAGCCTTTTACCGACTCGTATGTGAAAGTATAAATTGCAGAAATTGGACCTGAAGATGCAATTTTGCTTGAGATACCTCGATATAGTCCAGTTAGACCTGGAAAATGAGACAAACATTGACCGATTTTCACCGGCTATTTAGCAATATAATACAAACAGGCAAACCCTTGTGGCAATAAGTGAATGACATTTTAAATGACGCTGTTGAGATCATCTCGAATCTAATGAAGCATACCTCTCTCAGAAACAATTGATTTTCCAATGTAGCAAACAGACTTCTGCTCTGCACGGTAAGACTGAATGACAGTTTTGATTGTATCCACTGGGTGAAGACAAAGGCTGACAAAGATGCCACTAAATGCCCCTGCAAATGCATGTTCTTCCTTGGCAACAGCAGCCTGAGGCTTATCATGTCCCAAACAGTGTATCTTCGTGATATGTTCTTCCTGGGCAGGACGATGATTGTCCTCTTCCTTTCTTTCAGGAAAGAATTCAATACTGTTAGTGCTGTCATAGCCAAGTTCGCATTCACCTTTTTCAGATGCTACAAATTTTAGATGATAATCTGCATGAAGTGTAGATGATGCAGCTTTTGAGATACAGCTGTCTGCCTCAATATTGGCCACTTTGAGGTAATAATCCGAAAGCAATAAGGTGCTTTTCTTCTTGTCCAACATCAATTTTGCGTTGTTAGCCACTGGCAGATCCTTGGATTGGATAGAGGGGGTGTAAGAATCGCCATTTCCACTATCTATGAAACTTTTGGGGCCTTTATATCTTGACATAAGATCCTGCGGTGGAGTAACTATTTCTCCACAAGAGTATTTACCAGCTTTTTCACTATCAGATATAGCAGTCTTTAAAGGATGAAGGGCCTCAGCAGGTATCAATTCACTCATCCAGCCATAAATAAGTCCCAGTCCAGATGAGATCCCCAAACACGAAATCCCTTTTCCATCCCTAGGTCCATTAACCAAATTGGTCATATCCCCACTAAAATTCCGTACCGGTGATTGATACTGCCCAGTGCTCTCCCTGTTAAGTTTAAGCACTGATGTTCTGTTAGTTATCCTAAGAATGTCTAGGTACAGTTGCCGCATCTCTGTTAAGTTGATGTCAGAATGACTACATTTAGGCAAAGTAGATGTACAGCCATTTTGTTGCAATTTCACATTATGCAAGATATCTTCCTTCTCGCCAGAGACTTTGTAACTTAAGTTTGTTTTTTGTTGTAAAACTGCAAGAGAACGACTTGTATAGTTCCATGCATGGCCAAATGCTGAGATGAGTTCAGAAGTGCTCAGTATTTCGGATGATTTGGACTTGCGATCAGCCTTTTCCTGCTGAAAAGTTTCAGCGTGTGCAGGGACACCCTCTTTGTGAACAAAATCAGCAAACTCAAAGGTTGCCTGCTCAATTCGGTTACATCGGTACTGGATTGAAGGTTGACTCCTTTGAGGTTTTTTGCTGGTCTGACTTGTAGACATTCTCAAATCCCCCTCCAAAGAGGCAGATACTGCAGCAATAACTCAGAGGCAAAACTGCAACTTAAAGAATTAACCATCACCTTATTTGATCCATTCAAAACTAATAGTAAATGCAAATAAACCTATGCACACTGTTATGCCTCTTGTCCTGATTTTGATGGGATTCTCACGCTATGATTCTCAGGCTACATAGGGACTAATAAATTCCTTGGACTTGATAAACTTAAGTATATCTCAGTAATAGCAGTGGATAGCATACCTAAATATATTGCTTTCTGATCAAGGTACCGAACCGATGAATTTAAACTCAGCATGTTAGAACTATAAGAAGCTAAAGGTACAAAGAGGTATATTTTGGAGTATTTTTACCATAACACGTAAATTATCAGTCAAAGCCTTCCCGTTGTCACGTTACATCTGCCAACAGTCCCTCCAATTGAAAAGAACCAGAGCAAGCAGCTTAATGATGGACTCCTGCTGGGGTTTTAAGGAAGAAAAGAATTAGACTTTTACGATAATAAACGAACAGGAAATCATGAATAAGATGCTGGCTGCCCCCAAAGCCATCATAAGAAACTAAACACATGTCGAAAACAAGTTTGGAACACAAACAACATCTGAGCTCTAAGTTCACTAATTCCAACTAGTTGACCCAATCGATCCCAGATTTTGCTCAGCATAGCGAGGCCATATTATACCATTCCTGATTACTCCATAGTCCACAATCTACACCAAAGCTCTATTTTTTCATCAAAGAAGCTACCGAATCCCAGGCACTTCCACCTATATGGTGTGTACCGTACAACATTACTACGTGCCCTTATTAAGCACAAGAACCTCGTGACACAATCTTAAAATTGTCGTACGACAGTTACACAACTAGCCGTAAACGAGTCTTATGTACCTCAGAAATCCCACTGAGTCACCCACACCTTCGAATTCTCCATTGCCACAGTGGTCAAAGAAGCACAATTCATTTTTAAAAAAAAGCTATGGCGGATGAATGTATTGAGTCTCAAATCGACGACAGAACGTGCGAACCGAATGCAAAGTCGTGGGCTTGAGGAAACCAGCTTCCCCTTCTTACCCACTAATTTTCCGGGCATAAAAAAAAAAAAAGAAGAAATTTGAAATCAAATGTATCATCATTCAAAAAACCCAGAAGGGAAAAAGAATGTAATACACAGGAAACGGTGACCAAAGCAAGCAATGCAGAAGAATCGGAGAATCCAAAGAACCTGGACAAGCTCGACCCGTCACGAGCCGAAACCAGCGCCTCCGCAGCTCGGCGATTCATTTCCCTTCTTCCCCCGAGAAGATTCAGATAGCTGCAGAGACTGTTGCTGTAAAATCAGGGTTTAAGGAGCGTGGGTTTATGTAGAAACCTGGGATTACGCTCTGCGACAGCGCGAACTTGAAAGATGCTGCGGCGTGCCGGGGATGGAAATTGCTGGGAAGACTCGTGTGTTGGCGCGACTACCGTATTGATTTGGCCCCGCGCGGAGGAGGAGATTCGATCCGATGCGCCTGACCGCAAGCTTCATCGAGCATCTGGTACGACGAACGATTGGAAAAATCCGAAATTTTGCTCCATGGGGTGGGGTGGGGTGGGGCTTCCTCGGTCGTACGACATATATAAGCCAAATTGGAGTGGCACTTACAAAGGAAAAATTGTTTTTCAATTCAAATTCGATGTAGTTAAGCCACGTTCTCCGATGTCCAGGGTCTCCTTGAGAACATGGTTAATAAGGTGGAAAGATTCAAAGAGCATCTAAAGGGTAGATCAAATTATGCGCATCAAGAAATCATTGTAATGTCCTACGTTCAACCTATCATCGAGTCAAGTTATGAGGAATAAGATGTTCCGTTACCAATTTTTTAGTCTTGTGAATATGGATGCCGAGCTTTCTTGACAAGATCCAGACATGAAATTAGTTTGGAGTTGAGGAAGTTCATCTATAAAATACCATTTGACAATTTATAGATTGCCCATGGAAGGGGCTAATCATGAATAAGAGTGCATTTGGATCAGCTTTTCTAATAGGCTTTCAGCCTTTAAAGTCCTTTAGGAAAATGTTGAGATATTTGACAAACTTGTTCAAAGGGTTTTCAGTCAAATGTTGATATTGGGAAAGCTAAAAACCCAATACCGATAGAGACCAGTTTTGAGTTTTCAGTATTTAGTTAAATGCTAAAATTACTTATTTTTTTCCCAAAACTAATATCATAAATCTTTTAGTTTTTCAGTTTTACCTCTCATTATTTCAAAACTACCTTGCCTTCATTAGAATTGAGAAAGAATTCATATTTTTCAATAAAAAAGAAAAGTGAAATCCGAAAGCCCTTCATAAAAAAAGATTTGTCAAATATTGTTTACGCCAAAATAACTTTGCAAAGAATTTTTTATTTAACACAATTTGCATTTCCCTGAAAGCTGGCCAAAGACATTTGCATTTCTCCAAAACTCATTTCTAAAGTTGGACCAAACGCAGCCTAAACTCTTAGCTGAGGGTCAAAAGCCCAAAAAAGCGTGATTAGAACAACCGGGCCAACCCATTGGCTGGTGCCAAGACAGGCGAAATCCTCCTCGTCCTCGAGTTCATGTGGCGAGGCAGTTCGGATCATCACTTGTCCACGGGCAAGACCGAACTGACATGGGGAATGAGGTACAGCATCAATCCGGGCTCGGCCTCGGCACTGCTCTACTTGCACCCGGGGCTGGAACGATGCGCGATAGGTGGGACGATTAAGACCAAAAGGGCCTCGTAGATCGGGTGTGGAGAAGATACGAAGACCAAAAGTCGACAGTTCTTCGCCGCGACAATCCTCTCTCGCATCAATCTCTCGAAACTAATGGATCCTACAGCAAGAGAGAAAGATGGCGAAAGAAGAGATCGTCAATAGAACCTGCACGTTCCCACACAAGCTGAGAAAATCGTTTATCTTCGTGGACCGACAATAACGAAATGAAATTTGAACAGTCATCGTCGATTATGCCCGTGACTGAGGGAGACATGGAAAAAGTCACGAGTTAGGCAAAGAAGCATTTGCCTCTCTCAACCGTCGATCCTTTGCAACATCTGCAAAAATAGGATCTGTAGAGCTCATTCCGAAGCTGATTTGGAATCAGTACAAAAATACCCCTTCGGAGGGCGCCTCTGAGGACGACAAATATATACAGGCGTGTAGCTATATGGATAGTTTGCAGAAATATTTTCTGCAATGTTATTTCAATTTTCCTTGATGTTTCTCATCTTATTTTCTTGGCACCTCGTTTTTTCAAACCAGTAAACTAACCTTCTGGTACTTATTTTCGTGTTTCTTTAACGCAATATTATTGGACAAAAAGTAATGTTGCGGACTCATTTTATTGGAAAAATTAAGAGATAATGACATCGCAATCACTTGAATTTTACCCCTTTTACAATTGAGTATGTCATTTTTTTTTTAAACAATCAAGTATCTCACCCTTTTCAAATATGGGTCATTAGAGATATCCCTAGAAATCAAGGACGGAAAATGTCAACATGGATACCAATGCCCTTAAAGAGCCATTACTCATCAATATTGGCATCCAATATAGTCTCTTGAGAGGATTTCACATCTAAAGGGTAAGATTGAGTTATGCGCGTCGAGACAATGTTGTAATATCCTAGGTTCAATTTATCCTTGGGTCAAGTTACAAGGAGATATTCCGTTACCAATTTGTTAGTCTTGTGCATATGGTTGCCCAGCTGTCTTTGACAAGATCCGGACATGAAATTAGTTTAGAATTGAAGAAATTGATCTATAAAATGCCATTTGACAATTTTTAGAGGTTGGCCATGATGCATTCGGGCACGCAAAGGGGCTAACCATGAATAAGGCCCCAGTTGAGGGCAAAGGCCCATAAAAGCTTGATTTGAACAACCGGCTAACTCATTGGCTGGTGCTGAGAAGACAGTGAACTCCTCCTCGCCTTTGAGTTCACGTCCCGAAGCAATTCGGATTGTCGCTTGTCCAAAGGCAAGACCGAACTGACATGGGGAATGAGGCACAACATCGCACACGGCTCCGGCACTGCTCCACTTGCACATGGCGCTGGAATAATGCGTGATAGGTAGGGGTGGCAAAATGGGTATGCATCAAATATGGATTGTTTAAAATTTAGGAAAAAACCATCAAAAATTCAAAAATTCACTTCAAATTATTTTTTTATTATAAAAAACTCTAAACTTTACTAACTGTGACACATTTACCCCAAAAAAATTTTCGTAACACAAAAACCCTAAATTTATATCAGTATAATACATTTATGTCAAATTATAGAGTATTTTCATCTTTTTACCTTTTAATTTTTTTTTCTTTTTTTCTTTTTTCTTATTCTTCTCTCTTCTCTCTACCGTAGCCGGTGGAGGGAAGCCGAACTCATGTGTTGGGCTGCCCTGCCTGAATCAGGCAAGGACTGGCCTCGCCAAATTTGGTGAGGGCACCACTCACTTGACCCAGGCGATGCCGCCCTCGCCGGATCTAACGAGGGTTGTCCTCGCCCGACCCAAGCAAGGGTGGCCCGATGCCGAGTTCGACTTCCCTTTACCATGGCCGGTGGAGGAAAGAGAGAAGAAGAAGAAGAAGAAAAGAAGAATAAAAAAAAGAAAAGAAAAAGGAAAAAAAAGAAGAGGAAAAAAAAAAGAGGAAAAAATAAGACGAAAATGCCATTGGCCATAAAGTTTTAGGTAAATGAGTTATTGTTAGTAAAGTTTGGGGCTTTTATGTCACAAAAAAAAAAAAAAAATAAAAAATAAATTTGTCACTTTGAGTAGAGTTTGGGGTTTTTAGTGGCTATTTCCCTAAAATTTAATATATAGATCAAAATGGGTCTTACTTAAACAAAGCTCAACTTTTAATGGGCCTGCTCAAAACCCAACTACTACACCTTTGCTTTTTCACGACCTTTTTCAGTCCCCGGCCACTCATCCTATTCGATGCTCTGCGGCATCGGCATTCTCCTCCTCCTCCGACTTTGGAGCAGTCACCTCATCGAATAGTGTGAAGAAAATGAAAGCATGAATAAGAGCTCGAATTCATTACCCTGTTGCAATGAACGAATTGAAAACAAGCTCGAATTTAGGTCCCAAAACAAAAGCATGAAATCAGACGCGACTCGAGAATCTATAGAAATGCATAGTTACCAATTAGGGCTAGTTCGCATAGTCATAAAAATGCTTTACTTGGAAGAGAATAGGGTTTCGGGGTGCATTTGATTTAGCTTTTCCAAATGGGTTTTCAGCATCCAAAACCCATTGAGAGAAAAAATACTCGAGTGTTTGACAAGCATTTTAAATGGCTTTTGGCCAAATGTTGACTTTAGGAAAATTGAAAGTCCAAAGTAAGTAAAGACCAACCTTGGGCTTTCAACCTTGGGCAAAATGCTATTTTTAGACATTTTTCTTCCCATCTTGCCCTCACTAGCTAGCTTTCTCATATTCCCATCTTGCATTCACTATTTTTAGGGTTTGTGGCTAGTCTATTCAACAGCACCGAAGACACAACCTTAGTAGCGGCGCTTGGTCATTTCTCGAAAAGGATTTTGGCTTTTAGCATTTACATTACTGTCGCGACCAATTTTTCGGGTGTGCCACCTAAAATTAGGCTAATGGATTACTAAGCCTAGACTTAGCTCGGGCTCTCCCAAGCCCATACCAACTCGCGATTTAAATTCAAATATCTAGCATGCAAAAAGGGAGTCGCCACTAATCAGTTTATGGTAGGTCGATTAGATACCTAAGTAAAATAATTGGAGAATCATCTTACTCCTACGAACCAGAAATTTGTGAGTTCGGGGACTTGATTACATTAGATTTCTCTAACGCCCTTTCGGTACCTTTTCTTTTATCTTTTGAAAAAATGTTTGGTAAGCAGCTTGAATTAATTTCACTTTCCTAACATGTGAGGTGATCATACAAATGCGCAAACCACCAATTTAACACTCAAGAAAACAAATAAAATAATGCGGACTTACCTCAAAGCAACGAAAGCATCTGCGTTGTTAGATCAGAATTCACATCAACAATCTTAGATATGATTCTTAATTAACAAGCAATCACTCAATTTTTGCCTTCACTTTTTAATGAGAATATAGTCCATATGCAATGCAATGCTTGTAATCTAATATGAAATAATATGGCATGCCAAAATGTCTTAAACTATATGAATGATTAAAAAAACTAATGATTTTTAATAAACATGCAATAATTAAATATGCAATCTAAATTAATCAAAATGACCTAATTCTAATGATGTGCAATTTCTAATTAAATGAACCTAATAATAAACCCTAAATGACGTACATTTAGTGGGTCTAATTCTATATGACATGCACATGAATTTTCTATTATAAAAATGCAATATATTCTAGAAATTGAAACTAATTTATCCTAAGACAAATTTTTATGAAATTCGAAATTAAGGAAAATGCAAAACATAACTATCTAGATTAAGATTCTATCTAGCTTATATTAAGGATGAAGTCAAAGTAAATCCTAATTTAAACTAAGATTTTATCTTAACCTAGCAAGCTCTAACCTAAGATGCAAAAATCAATCTAAACTTAAAATAAAACATGCAATTTATTCCAATATGTCATGACGTGCAAATAATGCCTTAATTCCTATTTTTTTTATGAAATTCGAAATTAAAATTAAACATGCAATTTAAATAATAAAAAAAACTAATATCCTAAATGAGTGCACTTTTTCTTTTTTTCTTTTTTCATGATTCAAAATAAAATTCCTAATCTAATCATGCAAGATAATAATAATAAATAAAACAACCTAATCCTAAATCAAACTTTTTTTGGATTTTTCCTTTTACGAAAATAAAATTGACTCAAACACCACGACATCAAATCAAACAAGATAAAATTAATATTTGAAAATTGGCGAACCATATCTCGCGCATGAGATCGGGTTAGTCAATTTTAAATAAATCGCGAATCGAATCCCGAGCGTGAGATCGGATTGGTGATTTTTCGTGCGATTGCGAGTCGGATTTCGGGCGCGAAAATCGGACTGTCAATCGTATGCACATTGTGAAATTAGGGATTAATCCCCGAATTCATGAAAATTCAAAATATTTTTGGATATGGCAATAACGAACAAATATTCGAAATAAATCACAAGATCGAGGTAATAAAATATGAAAAACCTCACATCAATCAAAAATCTTACTTAGCTTTCGATATCGCGCAAATAACTTTTCCAAATTGAGATGTCGACTCGCAACTACGGACTGGACGGCAGCCTTTAAGCTTAGGGATCGTTGGTGTGCCACCAAGTTAGATGCATACCTCCACCCTGATATCCAAATCTTTTCATTAATTTATATTTGTCCAAGTTTCCACTGAAGACTTGATACTTTGACTGGCAATCCACCTTGACCACTTCTTTATCAAAAATTGGCGTCTTCTGCATGCGATGGTGATGATGAGGCCATAGGGCGCAGGTGGTGATGGCTCTTAATTTGATGGGAGTCCACGAGCATATACTTCCTTCGTGAATGGGTCTCACCCTTTTGCTGTGTTTTTTTTTAATTATCTTCCCCCAGAGCACTTGACTTCAAAGATTTGCTGCAGGCGGAGATATCTTTACGGACAAACGACAAAAAGGAGCGTAACCAATGGCGGAGAGTCGGAAGTTGCAGAACTGGTCATCAATGTGACTAAGACTCGTCGAAAACCTGCAAAATAGAAGCACAACAAGGTCGCTAACTCAGTTAGGCAGCGATCTCTTCGTCACGAGCAAGAGGGATCTTTAACAGATCCTTGGCTCGCGAAAGCAGCAGGGACAGCAGGCTTCGTCGTCGGGGCTTGGATCAGATTGGACTTTGCCGAAGGGGCTCCAAGAGGAACGTCCTGCTCATCGCGTTGTTGATATCGCGGGAGTTCGTTGGATGACTAGAAACTGGATGGGCGACGAGGAGCATCGAGTGGCACTATTCAATCGAGGAGCGACGTTTGAACCAGCATGCGGTAGCAACATAGGGACGGCGCCAATCAGGGAGCGAGATGACGCAAGGGCAGGGGCGATCGTGGCCGAACTCTCCAATCTCGAGCCTTCTCTCCCTTCGCTTTCGTGTCACACTTCTCTTCTTTATTTGTGGACTCCTCGAAAGAAAAACCCAATGAAAGAGTTTTTTTTCTCAATGGCCATGTATTCAATATATGTGGCCCCTTTGTGCGGCCGTATATTCAATGAGTGTGGCCTCCCGAAACCCTAAGCGAACAAACTTATTTATAGGCCACCGATTAGGTTTTCAATTTTTTCGAATCGATATCCGCAATATTCGTTTTGTTGAACGCAATATCACTTGCTCTATCCGAAAACAATTCATCATATCTTGAACAAAAAATTCGAATTTCTAATTTTTCACGAGATAATCTTTCAATCATTAAAAAACATGGACTTGGGCCAACTTGCTCGCTTCGTGGGCCTAGCCCATCTAATTTGAACCCATCCGCCACCGGTCCAATAAAATGCAAATAATGCAAATAACAAAATAAATGCAACCTAAATCTATATGCTATGCAATTAAATTATAAAATAAAATTAACCCCTAATGACTAAATGAGCCACCAAAATTTAGGTGTCAACAATTACATTCAAAACTCATTTCCAAAATCGAAAAAACCCACCCTCAATCAGTGGTCATGAGAAACACACATCCAGTCCATAGAGAGAGAGAGGAGAAGAAGAAGCCATAACAAGGAATAGTGTGTGCGACAACAAACAAGATTGAGCCTAAAATCGCAAACACTCTGCAAAGCAAGTCGTTCAAATGCAATAAATCAAACAAAGGAGCTCGCAGAAGTAGCACGGGAAAAATTGTTTTCCATTCAAATTCGATGTAGTCAAGCCACAATGTGAGAGCCTCCCATGAGAGCACGGATAATATGGTGGAAAGAGCATCTAAAGGGTAGATCGAGTTATAAGCATAAAAAAATCATTGTAACATCCTAAATTCAATATATTCTCGGGTCAAAGTTACAAGAAGGTTTTCGTGACCAATTTATTAGTCTTACCCAAATGGATGTCGAGCTGTCTTTTATAAGATCTAGACATGAAATTAGTTTGGAATTGAGGGAGTTGGTCTATAAGATACCATTTGAAAATTTAGAGATTGGCATGATGCATTCAGACATGCAAAGGGGCTAACCATGAATAAGTCCTCTGTTGAGGGCAAAGGCCCAACAAAGCTTGATTAGACCAACTCGGCTAACTCATTGGCTGGTGCCAAGAAGACAGCGAACTCCTCCTTGTCCACGTCGCAACGTAGCTCGGATCTCCACTTGTCGCTTAGGGCTTGGCCTTGGCGCTGCTCTACTTGCACATGGGGCTGGAACAATGCGTGATAGGTGGGACGATTAAGGACTCGGATGTTTAGAGCTTGGAGTTGTCCTTTTCGAAACAGATCACGGAAGATTCGTCTGCACGGGGATGATAGAAGACCAAAAAGGCCTTGTAGATCAGGTTTGGAGAAGATACGAAGACCGAAAGTCGACCGTTATTCGCTGCAAGCTTACAAACAAGTCTCTCCGGCATCAATCTCACGAAACTAATGGATCCTGCAGCAAGGGAAAGAGATGGTGAAAGAAGAGATCATCAATGGAACCTGCACTTCCTCACACAAGTGGAGAAATCGTTTATCTTCATAGACCAACAATAACGATGAAACATGAATAGTCATTGTCGATTATGTTGTTGAATCTTGCGGAAACGTGGTACAAATATAATTTACAAAATATAACTTTCACTATTGCAATATTTTCTCACACCACATACAATACTCAGACAACTCTACACAATTTCTCTCACTCACGTGCATACATAGCACACTCTACTCAACACACTCTCAAGACACCTACACACACCCACACACCCCCTTGGACTTCTTACTCACACACTCTTAGTTGGACACTCAAATGAGGAGCAAGTTGCTCCTATTTATAGGATGGAAAGTTGGTGAGTTTCCTAGCTTTCTACACTATTCTAAAAGTATTATTATTATTTTATTATAGCCTCACAACTAGATTTCTTTGGAGAAGTCTAGAAGTGGTGCAGCTTTTCTTGATGGATTTTGCTAGAACATTCTGAAGAAGGGAAGGATCTAGAGAAATCCAGAGAGAGATCTGGAGGAGAGAGATATGGAGAACTCTAGAGAGAGATCTAGAGAACTCCAGGAGAGAGAGAGGCGGTGATCTTCAACACTCCCTCTCACCAACTACTCTCTCGATATAGTAGCTGTGCTGATATTGCTTTTGGACTCTTCAACTGTCTTCCTCCATTCAGCATATTGCGAAGCTTCCTCAGATGTGGATGACTCTATGGCTCCATCTTCAGTTGCTTCTCTTGCTGTGACTTTCCATTGAGTTTTGTGATTCTTGAATTTTTGTAATGCCAATTCATTCTGCCCTTTAGTCTCATTTTCCTTCTTCTTACTCGGTCTTCGTATTCAGCATATCTCCTCTAAGAATTTTGAGATTGGAACTCACCTGGTCAACCCTCTCATTCGTGACTTTCATTTCGTGCTTCAATCGATTCAGTCCCATCCGAAGCACTTCAATGTAGACCTCTTGATCCTTTTCCTCATAAAATTTCTTTCCCTTGATCTTATTCCACCGATCCTTACACCACGGGATGTAGGGTGCAGATGACCTCCTTTTCTCAAAGAAAACTTTATTTTTCTCCTTCATTTGTTCGTTGTCTCTTTTGATATGATTAATTCGGAACGTCATAGTAGGCTTCTGCAGCTTCTTGAACTCACATCGGAACTTCTCTAGCTCCCTTTCTTTTGCCTTGAGCTCTCGATCCTTCTGCCTTATCATCTCATCCCTTTTCTTCAACATATTCTCCATCTTTGCCTTCTCAACTTTTAGCTTCTTTATCATCTCTTGCATCTCTTGCGGTTTCTTTTCCACGATGCTTGTTGGCATTGTTAGTTGCTTCTTTGAGTTCTCCCTTGGCTTGCTCTTATTCGGGGTCGTGATAGAACCTGTCGAATTATCCAACTCAATTATACAAGCGGTTGCAAGCTCTTCTCGTTCCTTCACTGCAACAGGCGCTTGAAAGTCCCATTCTTCTTCACTTTCAATCACCTTCTTGCAGGAAGTGATGACATTTCCTTCTTCCCGCCTATACCAACAAAATCTAGCAATATGTCCTACCTTGTCACAAACGTAGCACCGTTTGCTACGCCTTTTGTTGCTCTTATCTTCGTCACCATCGTTGTCGCAATCTTGACGAGCTCCCCCTGGTTGATAACCCTTCTCTTCTGGTTGCCTTCGCCAATCTCCATGATTTTTCCATTGTTTGCCATCTCTTACACCTGCTCTATTTCTATTCTGGCCCTTAAACCCTCTTTTATTACTGAAGAGGGCACTTTCATCCTCCTCAATTGAGACCTTAGAAATTTGTTTATCTAAGGCTTCTTGGTTGGCCAATATATTCTCCAACTCTGTTAGAGTTGGCTCATTTGCCCATCCATGGGTGGCCGTAACAATACCATTATATTCCGGCCTTAACCCATGAATTATTATTCTTCTCATTCTTGTCTCAGAGATGGCATTCTCAGGATCTAATTTTGAAATTTCTTCGCAAATAGATTTAACTTTAGAAAAGTATTGACTTACCGTCATACTTTGTTGCGAGATTGAGAGGAGCTCGTTCTCCAGGCATTATATTTTGGCATCGTTTGTCCTCGCAAACAGCGTCGCCAAGTTATCCCATGCCTCCTTCGGGGTCTTCGCACTCTTTATGTGTTGCAACAATTCATCTTCAACAAATACGGCAATAACATACAGAGCCTTACCTAATTTGACGTTCCACTTTCTTAAATCACTATCATTTGTGGGTGGTGTGGTGTTGTTGCTGCCAACGATATCCCATAAATCTTGTCCAAGCAAATAATACTGCATATGGGTACTCCAATTATTATAATTGAAGTTGTTGAGCTTCTCCATGCCGTTCACCGAACTCGAGAAATCCGCCATCGTGACTTGAGTATAATGCCCCGCACTATACCAAGTAAGCCTGGTCCCGGACCAACTGACTTCACAATCTCGGATTGTGCACTGGCAGAACTCGGACGTCCTTCGCTTCTTCGCTCAACGATCCCTGACCGCCTACTCACTTACAATGGTCCCCGACCACTGTCTTCGCACGGTCTCCGACAACTTGGCTCTGATACCACTTGTTGAATCTTGCGGAAACGTGGTACAAATATAATTTACAAAATATAACTTTCACTATTACAATATTTTCTCACACCACATACAATACTCAGACAACTCTACACAATTTCTCTCACTCATGTGCATACATAGCACACTCTACTCAACACACTCTCAAGACCCCTACACACACACCCACACACCCCCTTGGACTTCTTACTCACATACTCTTAGTTGGACACTCAAATGAGGAGCAAGTTGCTCCTATTTATAGGATGAAAAGTTGGTGACTTTCCTAGCTTTTTACACTATTCTAGAAGTATTATTATTATTTTATTATAGCCTCACAACTAGATTTCTTTGGAGAAGTCTAGAAGTGGTGCAGCTTTTCTTGATGGATTTTGCTAGAACATTATGGAGAAGGGAGAGATCTAGAGAAATCCAGAGAGAGAGAGATCTGGAGGAGAGAGATATGGAGAACTCTAGAGAGAGATCTAGAGAACTCCAGGAGAGAGAGAGGCGGTGATCTTCAACATTATGCACGTAACTGAGGCAGATGAGGAATAAGTCATGAGTTGAGCAAGAAGCATTTGCCTCTCTCAATCCGTCGCTCCTTTGACAAATACATACAGGTGTGTAGCTATATGGATAGTTTGGAGATATATATATATATATATATAACTACAATGTTATTTCAATTTTCCCTGATGATTCTCATCTTGTTTTCTTGGCACCTCGTTTTTTCAAACCAATAAACTAACCTTCTGGTACTTACTTCCTTGTTTCTTTAATGAAATTTTAATTGACAAAACCCCTTATATTAAATTTACTAGATTTAGATATTAGAGATCGGAAAATCCAAATTTTAAGGAGTTAATGACAAAAGGGTGTTTGGAGTTAAAGACAAAAGGATTCTTAATTAACACCCCTACTATTAATGCACAAAAACCCTCTTTATATATAATAGATATGAGAATATCAAATAGGTTGACGATTGCTGTTTGCAGACTCTTTAACCAATACATAAGAAATAGAAATATATGTTTCTTTATCTGCTGTATTAAACGATTTCACATTTTGTATTTTGCATGAGTCAATATATACGATTAGGGAATAGCTTATTACTCAAAACAAATGATTAATCAGTTATGACATCTTCATATATTAAGTGAATCACTTTTAAATTAGTGTTAGCTAAGCTGAATAAGTAAGTTTTAGCGAAATGAAATTTAATGGTTCCTAAATCATTAATGTGAAAGGAAGTGGAAGGGAATGGACCGTAGTGATGATGTGACTCAACCACAGAAGTCCATTCTACTTTATTGATTTTTGGAAGTTTGGGGGTTTTATATTTGTATTGCATTAACATAGAAACTAAAAACTTACTAGATACGGCTCATGCTAATATAAACAAGTAAAAGCTATATCCATCATTTTTCTGAGGACCACTACAACCAAAGGGGGATTTGAGTTTGTCTACGGTCAGACCAGTGGAACACCTAGAAGGAGTCAACCTTCGATCCAGTACCACGAGATTTCTGCAAGCTACTACTCAGGAATATATGCAGATAGAATGCATGAATGTTGTGCATGATTGTGCATGAATTAAGGCTAACCAATATGCAAGCTATACTAATTTCTTTGTATTTTTCTCATTTAATTAACCTGCAAGACTTAAAAAGCACAAATAAACCTAACACTCTGAGCGACAGAAATTGATCTGCACTAATTAACTTAGTAAAATGATATGCATGAATGGTATGGCTGTATGACATACATGATGACTTCTTAATATAAAAGTTATTAACTCCGAAAAGATCTTCATGAGATATCAATGAAATCTAATCCTAAATGACTAGTGACTCACTAATTGTCAATCACGCTATGCTATGATGAACTAACTACAGGTAATGCTATGAAATAAACTAAAAAAAATGATATGTCGTGAAAGCTATGATATGAGATAGAAGTAATTTAAGGATTATTCATGTGATATAAGTTTTATGAAATGCTATATTTTTTGTATTTTCTATTTAACCAAAAATTGACCCAAAAGAAATTGGAAAAATTTGAAATTGAAATAAAATCTAATGATCAATATGTAACAAAAATATGGATTAATTTCAAACATGCAATTATTGAATAATCTAAAGAAATATTTTTGGGATTTTCTATATTAACCAAAATACCCTAAATCAACAGGTAATATGAGATGCATTGAATTTAAATACGCAAGCCCTAGATTATTATGTATATCTAAATTATTACATGACAATTATTGAAAATCTATATGAAGATGACATGGAAAACAATATGTCATGCAATGCATGAACATAAAGGGTCCAACCTTGAGGCCCAAAAGTCCAACGCCTTAACGCGTCTTAATTAATCCTTGGACTAAATCAAAATAAACCTAGGGTTCTATTTTTGACTAACACGCAATTATGACAACAAAAATAACCCACATAAAATTGCATATCTTGGCTTACCTTGAATTAGGGTTTACCAAGAGTGATCACAAGGATTCTAAGCGAGGAAAGGGCTTGAGTGGCGCCGTGAAGGAACATCGCTTTGGAGGAACACTATCGGAGGGAGCTTGAACCGAGGGAGAGCCTCGGAGAAGGGGAGAACTTGCGATTTGGGAGCTCTTCAATGAGTCGGTCAGTCCACTTTAGGCTTTTTCTTCTGAAGCTTGGACTATTTACTAGCGAGGTCCCAAATTCCAGCGCTGGAAGACCCTTCGAGTCAAACAAACTGCTTGGTCTTTCCCTTAGATTTTTTTTTTTTTTTTTTTTTTTGCTTTCTTTGACCAAGAACAATACAAAAGGACCAAGAACTGTATTAAGAGAAGATTTTTTTCGTTTGCTGAACAGGGAACCAGAGAAAACGAGGAAAAAAGAGGAAAAAGGGAAAACATAAAAAGTTTCGCGCAAAGCGAATTTGGACGTCCGGACAAGTCAAATCAACTACAAATTGCAACGAAAGGTAATAATTAAGCCTACCATTTATTTAATTGGAGTAATTTTTGAAATTGAGTCTTAAATATGAAGTTATGTCGATTTTGAACTATGAAATTCGATTGAGTTATTGAGTAGATTTATCTAGAAATGGTAGTAGATAAAGGTATTGTGGAGTTGTAAGGTTTGATGAAAATCAATTCTGAAGTACGATTTGATTGAAATGAATTTATGAAGGTCCGCGTTTGAATTACACATGATTGACAATAGGTGTAACAGAGAAAAAAAAATGAATGTCTGCTATATACCACTTTCTTCGTTAGTGCGTATTTAGCATAATTAGTTAAGCAATTCATAAGAATACTGTTTTACATAGATTTTGATATGGTTTTTTGAATAATTGGTATGAATTCTAGTGCGTCAGCTTGAGTAACCTTGGTAAGTCAGAACCCCACAACTCAAATGTGCATATTTTTCTGACCTACCTTCTATACTTTGGCCTGTGAAGGAATTGTTCGAATGCGAAAGGCAATTTCACATGCCCCCTCCTAGATGTGATCGTGCTGTTAGACGGGTAATGGTCGGGCTATGGCCTTTACTATGTGGACCCCAACAACGGCGTGCTGAGAAGGAACCCAAAGCTCCTGGCCATGTGGGAATCGCGCTTACTGAAGGGAGGGAGCGTCACTTCCGACAGCAGCATCAAGATCGAGGGCAATTGGTCATCCCTCTCTTCTGCTCAAGCCACGAAGCAAAATTAAAATTCCTAGTTCCTTGAGGTGCAAGTCATTTCTTGGGTAGCTTCACTAGACTAATCCCGGTTCAGCTCAGTATTATCTCATATAGTCAAGGAGCCTGTGTTTGTACTCTCTTGTCCTGCCTATACCTCGTATGTGCTGATTCCAGGTGCTGGTGCGAATGGGGCGCGAACTGCAGGCTATCAAAGCAATCGAGTATGGTCGTAACTCTTTGAAGTTTGCAGTTCTAAAAGTCGGTTTAGCATATTGAACTGTCGGGCGCTGGACTTTGGAAGTTCCATCACTTTTTCTTTCGTGCTATTTGAAGCGTTTGGTGACACTAAGTACCCCTTTTTCTTTAAGATTTTATTCAAGTAACTCTCTCTCTCTCTCTATAATGTTAGGAAAAAGCATGCTTTTTCCTTTTGCCTGTCTTCCCCTCCCTCCCTCCCTCTCTCTCTCTCTCTCTCTCTCTGCTTGGGGACGAGAACCGGAAACAATTCCGATGAAATTATTGTTAGAAACGCCGGAGCATTTATTTAGGGTGCGTTTGTTTGTGTTTGTTCTTTTTTTGTTCCCGGGAACGAGAAATAGAAAAATTATTTTTATTCAAGGAACAGTTTTGAACAAAAATGCGCGTTTGGTAAACTTGTTCCTGAAATAAAAAAAAAAGAACAAAAACATGTTTGGTAAATTTATGTTCTTTTTTTTGTTTCTTTTAATTTTTTAATGTTTATTTTTATTTTTCATTTTTTCTTTATTTTTCTTTTTTCTTTTTTTTTCTTGCTTTGGCCGGTTGCGGCCTCGGCCATGGCCGGCCGGTCGCCGGGCCGGCGGCCTCGCCTTGGCCAGGCGAGCTCGGGCTCGCCCGAGATCCGGAGGCCGAGCTCGCCCGGCCACCGGCGAGGCTCGGCCTCGGCGGGCCACCGCGACGCCGACCCCTGGCGGTGGCCGGCGAGGCCGAGCCTCGCCGGTGGGCTGGGCGACCTTGGCCTCGCCGGGGGCCGGCGAGCCTCGCCGTGGCTGGGCGAGCCGCCGGCCCTTGTCGGCCGGTCGCCGACCATGGCCGAGGCCGGCGATCGGCCAAAGCAAGAAGAAGAAGAAAAGAAGAAAAAAAGAAAAGAAAAGAGAAGAAAGAGAGAGAAAATTTGTTCTTTATCTTTGTTCCAGAAACAAAGAAACAACTTTTTTTGTTTCTGTTCTTTTTTTGTTCAGGAACAAAAAACAGAAAAACTGTTTATGAACAAAAAAAAAGAACATAAACAAACACAGCCTTAATGTCTGGATCCAGAACTTTGCATGCTCTTTGGCAGGGATAAGTGGGGAGATGGTATGCGACTGTGAACGGTAATCGTCGTTATTAAATCCATTTCTTTTCAAAATACAAAATTTCGAAATTGAACTGGTGATTGGTGAACACTGTGTCCCTGCTGTTTTCTTTCCTTATTTCTTTTTTAAGTTACTTTTATTAACTCAACCTCTCAATCATTTGCAAGTTCGAAATTGGTGAGTGCACAATCCTCTTTGGCTGCGATGGCGGATGAGTTATGTGTGCTGCGTGCATATATTCATTTGCATTTACTTCGTGTTTCTAATGAACTGAATACGGTGATTGTAATTTCTTTTCTTGCAGTTTCGCCTCCGTGGGTTATTGTTGTAGCATCTGCCGATTGGAGGGGGATTTGAGATTGTCTACGGTCAGACCAGTGGAACACCTAGAAGGAGTCAACCTTCGATCCAGTACCACGAGATTTCTGCAAGCTACTACTCAGGAATATATGCAGAAAGAATGCATGAATGTTTTGCATGATTGTGCATGAATTAAGGCTAACTAATATGCAAGCTATACTAATTTCTTTGTATTTTTCTCATTTAAGTAACCTGCAAGACTTAAAAAGCACAAATAAACCTAACACTCTGAGCGACAGAAATTGATCTGCACTAATTAACTTATATGACATACATGATGACTTCTTAAAATAAAAATTATTAACTCAAAAAAAAATCTACATGAGATATCGATGAAATTTAATCCTAAATGACTAGTGACTCACTAATTGTCAATCACGCTATGCTATGATGAACTAACTATAGGTAATGCTATGAAATAAAATGGAAAACATGATATGTCGTGAAATCTATGATATGAGATAGAATCAATTTATGGATTACTACTGTGATATAAGTTATATGAAATGCTATATTTTTTGTATTTTCTATTTAGCCAAAAATTGACCCAAAAGAAATTGGATTAATTTGAAATTGAGATAAAATCTAATGATCAATATGTAACCAAAATATGGATTAATTTCAAACATGCAATTATTGAATAATCTAAAGAAATATTTTTGGAGTTTTCTCTATTAACCAAAATACCCTAAATCAACGGGTAATATGAGATGCATTGAATTTAAATACGCAAGCCCTAGATTATTATGTATATCTAAATTATTACATGACAATTATTGAAAATCTATATGAAGATGACATGGAAAAAAATATGTCATGCAATGCTTGAACATAAAGGGTCCAACCTTGAGGCCCAAAAGTCCAACGCCTTAACGCTTCTTAATTAATCCTTGGACTAAATCAAAATAAACCTAGGGTTCTATTTTTGACTAACACACAATTATAACAACAAAAGTAACCCGCATAAAATTGCATATCTTGGCTTACCTTGAATTAGGTTTTACCAAGAGTGATCACAAGGATTCTAAGCGAGGAAAGGGCTTGAGCGGCGCTGTGAAGGAACATCGCTTCGGAGGAACACTATCGGAGGGAGCTTGAACCGAGGGAGAGAGCCTCGGAGAAGGGGAGAACTTGCGATTTGGGAGCTCTTCAATGAGTCGGTCAGTCCACTTTAGGCTTTTTTTCCAGATGCTTGGACTCCAAATTCCAGTGCTGGAAGACCCTTCGAGTCAAATAATCTGCTTGGACTTTCCTTAGATTTTTTTTTTTTTTTTTATGCTTTCTTTGACCAAGAACAATACAAAAGGACCGAGAACTGTTTTAAGAGAAGAGGTTTTCGTTTGCTGAACAGGGAACCGGAGAAAATGAGGAAAATAGAGGAAAAAGGGAAAACAGAAAAAGTTTCGCGCAAAGCCAATTTGGACGTCCCGACAAGTCAAATCAACTGCAAATTGCAACGCAAGGTAATAATTAAGCCTATCATTTATTTAATTGGAGTAATTTTTGAAATTGAGTCTTAAATATGAAGTTATGTCGATTTTAAACTACGAAATTCAATTGAAGAGTTGTTGAGTAGATTTATCTAGAAATGGTAATAGATAAAGGTGTTGTGGAGTCGTAGGATTTGACGAAAATCATTTTGATTGAAATGAATTTATGAAGTTATGCATTTGAATTACACATGATTGACAATACGTGTAATAGAGAAAAAAATGACCGTTTGCTATAAACAAGTTTCTTCGTTAGCGCGTATTTAGTGTAATTAGTTAAGCTGTTCATTATAATAGTATTTTACTTAGATTTTGATATCGCTTTTTGAATAATTTGTATGAATTCGAGTGCGTCAACTCGAGTAACCTTGGTAAGTCAGTTTGTAGCTTTCTTAGATGAGTGGTACTATCTCTTATATGAATTTACAAACTCATATCTTGAAAATGGTAGAGTTTTAATATAATATGAGTTATTAAGAGCATTTTTCCTCCATAAATTGGATCGAACTTTTATTACCATTTTCCTATATCAAATGGAAAAGCATCTATTGATTAGGTTTGAGTTGATTGCTAGTAAATGGTTTGCGAAGTCTTTTACAAAAGAATCACAACAAGTACTTGACCTTGAATATGATTTATGCAAGATTCTACGTTTTATGAAGTGAATTGTGACAAGTGATATTTGGTTATCGAACCTGAACTTTGAGATGATTTCTAATTTTGGTTGCGAGTTTTTCGGAGTTGAGGTCAATGGGATTATGCTCATATTGCTATGTTTAGAGCTCTTTGAGGGGGAGTATGTTTATTGTTGTTAAGACATCCTTCTAGGCCGAACCATTGACTAAAAAGGGTGGTAGACCTAGTTAAGGAGTAAACTTGGTCGCCTTTGTCACAGGCATTAAGTGTGACCATAGTTAGATATTGAGTATTAGATTAGTCGATGGAATTGGACCATCAACGTATGATTTGATGAGATTAATGAATAAAATAGACCATTTTTATATGAGTTATTGAAATTGATCAATAGACCATTGTCTTCTTGATATTATTGATTGATCTTGAATGTAAAACATTTTGGTGGAAGATACCATCCTCTTTTGATATTTTACATATAAAGAATTCTAAATTTGGGATTGATAAGTTTTGATATCAATTTATAAAGATATATAATGAATGCTCGATCTACCTAAAAGAGATGTATTATTCAATGAATTGTAGTTGATCACCTTTTTGTTCCCTATGTTTTTCAGGTTTTTCAACTATTGCAAGTAGTCTGATAAAAAAAAAAACTAGTTGCAAATAAAACAAGAGTGTTGGGATTTCGATAGTTGGATTTTGGACATTGGTGGAATGTGTATGTCTGATGATAGTTGTTGGGTTTATTTGAGTTTGATGACATGCATATATCTTTGGATGGATTTTAGAAACTTTGATTTTGTAAATTGTAACTAACCCCTTGTTTTATCAGATATATAAATATATGTATATTTTGATAGCAGGTTTGTGTTGGTTTTTGTTTTAGAATACGCCCTTTGGATATGGGACGAATCCCCCTTTCCTGGTGGGAATCAAGGTGTGACAAGCACCATCCGCCGTTTGCACACTGCTCACCGCTCCATAATTTTTCTTTTTGCGTGCTCTTGCACGAGTACTAGAGGGATGGTGCGTGCGGGTATTCTGCAGACGAGGAGTTGTCACAGAGACTTGCAACGTGATTGGTGAATTCGTCCGTAAGAAGCTCTAATTATAGATATGACGGCAGGAACTCGCAGCGAAATCATCGCGGTGGACCGTCGAGGGATGGAGGAGTGGTGCCAAAGCTGATGTTTAGAATTACCTAATTTGAATTGGGCATATTGTGGGGAAATAGATAAATGAAATAGTCAAAATTTAGGTATTAACAACTATTATAAATAATATCAGCTAACAGTTATCGTTTTCTTTTCTTTGACGCAGTTGATTTATGGAGAAGAAAGTGAGATTGCTGACGCGTCGGTTTCAGTTTCCGCTTACTCCGTGGGGTTTGCAAGGCGAGCTGGAGTTATTCAAGCAAAATTATGGAAAATTCCATTTTTATCGATGAAAACTCTCTCTCTCTCTGTGGGCAATTCAAATATGAAGTCGACTTCCAGGTTCCCACTTAATGGTTGAATGCAATATGAGCACACTAGTTCAGATTAGGAGATCTTTCTTTTCATAGTCGTTAAGTTGAATTCGAAAACATTTAAGCACATGGTAAGGCAAGTCCCAAGTCTATAAACTTCTAAATAAGGGCATGTAAATTGTCTTGCTGGAGAATCGTTCGATAGATTTGAGTTAACGGAGGGGAGAGAGGGGCGAAGTCGTCTTTACAGAAAGAAAAAGTAATCATATCATTTCGACAGTCTACTCAGAATTCCATTTTCTTTTCCTGGAATGTGGTTATACCGTATACGAGCGGAAACCTTCGGTTGCCTTGCAAGTCAAAGAATGCGGCGAAACACGTGGCTTGAAGACTGGCCGGGAATCTAATGTTTGCAAAAGCATTCTCCTGCTGGATGCAGTAAGGTACACATCCTCTATGAATTGACCCCCACGCCAGAACCCCACAACTCAAATGTGCATATTATTCTTACTTTTCTTCTATACTTTAGCCTGTGAAGGAATTGTTGGAATGCGAAAGGCTATTTCACATGGTCCCTCCTAGGTGTGTTGGAGCTGTTAGACGGGTAATGGTCGGGCTATGGCCTTTCCTATGTGGACAATGGCGCGCTGAGAAGGTACCCAAAGCTCCTGGCCATGTGGTAATCGCGCTTACTGAAGGAAGGAAGCGTCACTTCCGACGGCGGCATCAAGATCGACGGCAATTGGTCATCCCTCTTTTCTGCTCAACTCATGAAGCGAAATTAAAATTCCTGGTTCCTTGAGGTTCGAGTCATTTTTTGGGTAGCTTCACTAGACTATCCCGGTTCAGCTCAGTGTTGTCTCATATAGTCAAGGAGCCTGTGGTTGTACTCTTATCTTTTGTCCTGTCCACACCTCGTATGTGCAGATTCACGGAGCCGGTGCGAGCATGGCGTGAACTATAGGCTATCAAAGCAATCGAGTATGGTTGTAACTCTTTGAAGTTTGCAGTTTTAAAAGTCGGTTAAGCATGTTGAACTGTGTTGCGCTGGACTTTGGAAGTTCCATTACTTTTGTATGTGTGCAATTTGAAGCGTCTGGTGACACTATATGTAGTATTCTAATTTGACATTTCGGCTTCTCTGTTTATATGGGTGGCGCACGATTGTCGATTAGTACTTTCTAGTGGCATTCATGTCTTGGATGATGAATTCGAATCGGCTGACCGCTCCACATAATTAATTGCTTTCCCAGCACATTAACAATTATGAAAGGACGTGGAAGGATAATCTCCGATGGGCCATCACCATGCTTAAGGGAAAGGAGTTTTATAAGTGCATAGCTCACTTCTCATTTGGAGCGCTGTGTCATATTATTTGGAACAACAGGAATAGTATTCTCTTCCAAGAACAAGCTCTTTATGTCCCGACTATGAAAAATCATCTCTTTAAAGTGGTCAGAGATAACGCGATCACTATTAGGAATATTGAAGATAACATAAGGAATAGAAGGTTGCAGTAGAGATGGGGCATTGATCCGATCATCTTTTCTGAGGAGCGTTAATTCCCCAATTTTTCAGCTGGTGCGGCTTGATTAAGGCAGTTGGTGCAGTTGGTGCAGTTGGTGCAGCTGGTGCAGTAATTCTCACTAAATCCGGAGGATGGTTCCTTCCTTACCTAAAGGCGTTTTGTTTCTGTTTGCCGATTGTTCATGCCATGCTTTCCTTTCTTAGTTGGTAGTGGGTTGCCACGTCTGTGACTTTTCCAGCATTCATCCACTCATTATGATCCGTTGTTTTAAGTGTGGGTTCTGACGCCGTGTTATTTTTCTTTTTCTTCTTTTTCCTTTTGTTCACTCAATCCTTTTCAATATATTAATTACCTTCACAAAAAAAAAAAAAAACAATTATGAAATGACTCCGCTGCGCTTGTTGAGGCTTGCTTCTTGAATTTGGCCACTAGGTCAGGGTTCGACTCTCAGGGTGGTTCCATGATTTAAGTGGGGGGCCCCGGTGATGGGTTGCTGGACCAGTCTCCCCCAAGGTATAGTATGTGTTGTGCTCATGTAAGGTGAGATAGGCTGGATTCTCAGCATAAAAAATAAAAAATAAAAAAAACAATTATGTAAGGACATACGCATAGTAGGGGAATTTTTCTGTGTTAATCTAGATTGCCTCCAAAAAATTGAATTATTTGAGGCATGCAATATAATATCAATTGGTCCTGTGCTTCTAGACTCCTAAATCAAATGTCATGCTGACTATCAGATGAGGGAATTCCGAAATAAGTAACCTTTGTTTTTGCCATTTCTTTTTGTTGGATGAAATCTCTTAAAGTATTTTGAAGTTGGCAAAACATTTTTATCAGTCTAGTGCGAAGACTTACGAGACTCTATTGACAAAGTACGAAGATCAAAGTCTGAAGATCAAAGTCCGAAGCTAGCAAGATTCAAGACTTATATTTCAAAGTCTACTCACATGGACCCGTTTCAAGACGACGTTTATTCGATCTTATATGATCTTTATTCTAACGACTAGTGGATATCTTTCTACTGGATTCAGCACTAAACGATCTTACTTTCATATGGAATATGTTTAGATTCTCTAAAGATTTCGCAACTTATATTTGGAAGGATCTACTTATGGAAACCGAGATCACGATTGTATGGGCGAGCGGGGATTGATGGGCTATCAACACTTACCTTAAAGAGCTCGAGATCTCTAATTGATTCTGTCCAACGGGTTGATTGGAAGAACTTCTTTGGAAGGTGCCAACGGTATTGAAGGCATAAAGAAGTATATAAGAGAGATGCTCTAGTTGTTGAAGGGTGCGGATAGAAGAATTCCAAAGTCTGAATCTCCTTTTCTATTTTGCGATATCATTCTTCGAGCGATATTTGTAATCAAAAGAGAGATCATATTGTAGTGAGACCTTGAGGAAGTGTAGTAGAGTTTTCTACACTTTGTGGACTCAGAGCGTGAGGCTGTAATCACTCTTATTGATTCTTAGTGAAATCCAGCCCGAAGGGCTGTCCGTGTGGGAGAGTGGACGTAGGCTTGATCTAAGCCGAACCACTATAAATCTTAGTCTTGATTCTCTATCCCTAATCCTTTATATCGTTAACTGTTTTCATTTGCTGCAATTGTTGGTTTTATGTTACTTATATCTCATTCGGTTTAATTTATTAAAATCGCTTTAAACACCTATTCACCCCCTCTAGGTGCTAATTCTAGTCCTAACAATTGGTATCGAGCTTGTGTACTTGTTTATAAGAAGTGTCTTTACTTCTAAGTAAAAGATCTATGGCTAGTATGTTGCCTACGGGGTTGGTTGAAGGTCAAAGCAATACCAGACCTCCATACTTTGATGGAAAAGATTACAGCATATGGAAAAATAAGATGAAGGCATTCCTAAGATCAAAAGATCCTTTGGAATGGGAAGTGGTTGATAAGGAATCATTCCTGCTGCTGCATCGAGAATCGAGAGAGAGGAAAAAGAAACCGATGTTCCTACTTGTCGACTCAAGAAGAAATCACCAAGAGACAGAGACTCTTGACGCCAAAGCTATTTACTCTTTATATTGTGCTTTATCCCCTACGAGTATAACAGAATATCTTCTTGTGATACAGCAAAAGAAGTATGGGATAGGCTTCACATTACTTATGAAGGAACTGATCGTGTGAAAGAGAAACAAGGATCAACATTCTCTTGGGACAATATGAAGTCTTTAAGATGAGATCGGGAGAATCAATAATTGACATGTTTAGTCGCTTTCTTGAAATTGTGAATGGTCTTGAATATCGGGGACATCCAATCTCGGGACATATGAAGGTCAACAAACTCCTTCGAGGACTCTCAAAAGATTGGAATTATATAAAAACCTCAATAAGAGAGACACGAGAGAATTGCTCCACTTTACGTAGACGAATTGGTTGGGACTCTTCAATCCTATGAAGTAGAACAGACCAACGAAGAGGAAGATTCAAAAGGTAAGAAATCTATTGCCTTAAAGTCTAATGACTATTATGATGTTACAGACTCTGAAGAAGATCTAGATGATGAAGAACTGGCACTTATGATAAAGAGATTCAGAAAGTTGAACAGAAAAGGAAGGAAATTCAATTGGAAGAAACAAAATTCTCAAAGGTTTCAAAACGAGTCAACGAGAGGAAGATGATACTAATAAAGAAGTGACTTGCTTTGAATGCAAGAAAAAGGGACACATCGGGCCCAACCTGTCCTCTGTTAAAGAAGAGAAAAGGGAAGACCGAGAAAAACGGGGAAGGCACTCAAAGCGAGACTTGGAGTGATGCGAATGTGAAGATAGTGACGATGATTATGCCAATATCGTTTAATGGCAAAATCGGACTCGGACTCGAGACCTTGATTCGAACACGAGACTCGAGACGGCGAACTCGAGGTTAGTAACTTGAAAATTCCTGTTAAAGTTTCTAAATATATTGATGAACTTTGTCTTAGTCTGAAAACCTCTCTTAAGAGGATCTCCGAATTGAAAAGGGAAAATTCTACATTGAAATAACAGGATAAACTTATGAAAGAAAAGTTTGAAAAACTGGAAAAGATTTTTCTGTTGTGAAAGAAAACTCGAGACGATATTTCAAATGAAAATAATCTTTTGAAAAATGATATTACTAACATATCAAAAAAAATTTTCAAATGGTTACGAAAAGTTGGATAAGATTCTTTCGATACAAAGACCATATTTTGACAAGTTAGGTCTTGGTATGACTTCAAAACTATTCCACCGATTGATTTTCGAAGGTAAAAGAAAGAATTAAACAAAGACCAGCTAGAATTGTTTACAAGAATCATTTCAGAAAGTTTTTGTAAAACTCGTTAGTAGAAATGCTCGAGATGTTCCAAGTGTAAAAGCTTAGAACACTTTGAGAAAGAATGTCCTTTGGTTTGGAGACTGTTAAAAAGAGCCGAGCTAAGACTGTCTATTGTTCTAACACTACGGACCCAAGATGGTATGGGTACCAAAAAGAGCTTGATTTACATTGTTAATTGCGGGTTACTATCAAAAAGAAGATAAAATGGTATCTTGATAGTGGCTGCTCAAGACATATGACGGAGACTCAAGCTGCTTCATAAAACTTATCCGGATAGACGGAGGAAAAGTTTCATTTGGTGGTAACAACAAAGGAAGGATTCGAGTCGAGGAACAATGAAGATTGGAAGTTTGTCTATCAATAATGTTTCCTTAGTTGAAGGATTAAATTACAACTCGCTTAGCATAAGTCGGTTGTGTGATTCGGGTTTCAAGATCAACTTTCGGGAAGAAACGTGCTCTGGAATCGGTAAAGACTTCTCTCAATCTTTTTCGGTGAAGACATGGAAATATCTATCTTACGGATGTGAATCAGAAAGATCACAATGCTTAATATCGGTACAAGATGAAGCAAATCTATGGCACAAAAAGCTAGGCCATATCAATATGAAGCAAATCAACAAGATCTCTACAAAGAAACTTGTTCGAGGATTGCCTATTCTGAATTATTCAAAGTCGATCTATGTACACCATGCGTATTGGATAAACGGTGAGAAACTCTTACAAATCAATAAATAAAGTTTCCACTAATCATGTATTGCAGCTTTTGCACATTGATTTGTTTGGACCTACCGAACGAAAAGCATTGGTGGTAAAAGGTTACTTCGGTAATAGTGGATGACTATTCACGATTCACTTGGGTCTACTTTCTTACAAGTAAGTCGAGACTTTCTCTCTCTTTTCAAAATTTGCTAAAAATGTGCAGAATGAGAAAGGTCACACTATCTCAAGCATTCGTACAGACCATGGAGGTGAGTTTGAAAATCAAGACTTTGCTAAATTTTGTGATGAATTTGGTTTTCAACACAAATTCTCCTCTCCATATACACCGAAACGAGAATGGGGTTGTGGAAAGGAAGAATAGGTCTTTATAAGAAATGGCAAGAACACTTTTAATTGGAAATTAAATTTCTTCAAGGTTTTGGGCGAGGCATTTCAACTTGCTTGCTATATTATAAACCGAGTGTTTTTAAGGCCAATTCTTGAGAAAACTCCTTATGAAATTTTTAAAGGGAAGAAACCAATAGTTTCTTATTTTCAAATATTTGGTTGCAAATGTTTTATTCTAAAGAATGCAAATGATCATGTTGGTAAGTTTGAAGAAAAATCAGATGAAGGATTTTTTTTTTGGATACTCTACTACAAGCAAAGCTTTTAGAGTGTTCAACAAAAAGACTCGAGGTGTGGAAGAATCAATGAATGTCAAATTTCAAGACTCTCCACAAGTTCGGCGATCTGGGCGAAGATTCGGAATGCACTCCCGGACACCTGCTAGATCTAACTCCACTTTAGGCGATTACTAATTCGGAATCGGTACAACAAGCTGCGATGAAGAATCTACTCAAGAAGAAGATCAACAATCTATCGACTGATCGAATCTTTGGAAGCACAAGTCTAGTCATCTGAAGAACTCATTATTGGGAACATTAATGAGGGAATTCGAACAAGATCCAAAAGGCGAGAAGAGTCTAGTGCTTTGTTGCTCTTATTTCTGAAATAGAACCCAAAAATATTGAAGAAGCTTTAGCTGATGAAAGCTAGATTGAAGCAATGCAAGAAGAGCTCAGACAATTCAGTATTAACGACATATGGGAATTGACTCCCAAACCAAAAGGTAAATCAGTTATTGGAGCTAAATGGGTTTTCAGGAACAAAGTTGACGAAAAGGGCAAAGTAACAAGAAACAAAGCAAGACTCATGGCTAAAGGATACACGCAAGAAGAATGGATAGACTATGATGAGACTTACGCTCCAAGAGTAGCAAGGTTAGAAGCAATCAGTTACTACTTGCTTTTGCTTGCTATAAGAATTTCAGGTTGTTTCAAATGGATGTCAAAAGCGCTTTCTGAATGGATTTATTCAAGAAGAAGTCTACGTGGAACAACCTCTTGGATTTGAAGATTCAAAGAAACCAAACTCTGTGTTCAGACTGAAGAAAGCTTTATATGGATTGAAACAAGCTCCTCGAACTTGGTATGAAAGGCTAAGTAATTTCTTAATTCATAGTGGCTTTTCTAAAAGAAAGGTAGACACTACTTTGTTCATTAAAAATGAAGGTAAAAGCTTTCTATTTGTTCAGATTTATGTTGATGACATCATATTCGGATCATCTAATGAGACTCTGTGCAAGAAATTTTCTAAGTCTATGCGGGATGAATTCGAGATGAGCATGATGGGTGAACTATCCTTTTTCCTTGGTCTACAAGTCAAACAACTAAATGAGGGAATATTCATTCATCAAGAGAAATATGCAAAAGAACTTGTTAAAAAGTTCGGTCTGGAAAATTGCAAAAAGACGGACATACCGATGTCAAGTTCCTTGAAGATAGACAAAGATGAAGCATGGAAGAAAATTGACCAAAAATTATACGGTAGTATCATTGGTTCACTTCTTTATCTTACTTTGCATCCGGACGACATATTATTTAGTGTTTGCATATGTGCTAGGTTTCAATCGATCCTAGAGAATCTCACTTAAGTGCTGTTAAACGTATTATTAAATATGTTGCTACTCTTTTGCTAAGATCGGTCTATGGTATCCCAGAAGGAAACTTTACACTTCTTGGCTATTCGAGACGCAGATCTTGCGGGTTGTAGAGTTGAAAGAAAAAGCACTTCGGTACTGTCAATTGTTTGGAAACAGGGCAGTATCTTGGTTTTCAAGGAAACAAAGTACTGTGGCTCTTTCAATGGCTGAAGCAGAATACGTAGCTCTTGGAAGTTGCTGTTCTCAAATACTGTAGATAAAACAACAACTGCAAGACTTTGGCATTGAAGACTCTTGCACAAAAATAAGATGTGACAACACCAGCGCAATCAATCTTACAAAGAATCATATCCTACATTCAAGAGCAAAACATATTGAGATTCGACATCACTTTATAAGAGATCATGTTCAGAACAAAGAGGTCTTGATACGGTTCATAGACTCAAAGAATCAATCGCGAGACATCTTCACAAAGCCACTTGAGAAAAGCTTGTTTGAGTCTATTCGCTCAAGACTCAATATATTATCTCTTGACGAATGTTGAAGCTCGAGACTCAAAAACTAAAGTACGACGAGCATCGACTCAAAAATTGAAGGCGAGAATACGAATCGACACGACTGTAAATTATTTATTTAAACTGTCATATCGATAAGGTAAGACTGTACATTTATCTCTAATTGAGCTTATTAAGGCGGTTAGACTTTAAAAGGGTGGTTATCGATTTATTAAGGCAGTTATTTTTCAAAAGGAAATTCTTAAAGATTTCCAAAATTTGCGACGATTAGATTTCCCCTGTATTTGTTGTCTTTTATACACCTCTTCTCCTTCGTTTTCACTTTACCTAGAAACCCTAGATCAAAAGCTTTTCACTGCTCTGTATCTTTTCTCTCCAAAACTTCTTCGTTTCAAAATTCTCAACTTTCTTGCGACACAAGTGAGTAAGCTTCTCCAAAGAAAGCACAATGTCGTATCAAAGGAAGTCATCCCGAATAGCAAACGAGGGGGACCACAAGGATCTAGTGAGGGGCCTACGCACTTCGATCGGCGAAGAAAGCGACTTTCCTTCGAGCAAACTCCTCAACGATCTCAACTGCGGTCTTCCCCAACTAGACCTCAAGAACTTCGTCCTCAAAATGCGAAACAGTTTTGAAGATATTGAACCATAAGAACTCTTAAGCACCTTTGTTTATAGGCTCTACTGTATTAAAGGAAGGAGGTTACTCGCGATGACCTTCATTGATGAATTTACGAAAGAGAAGGGTTACGAAATGAGACTCATTTTCTCACCGTCATGGAAAGGTGCGGGTTGTGCACTGAGGGAACGGCTGCAAAAGCATTTGCAAATTTTCCTAGTGACCCTAGGTTTGGTAGTATGAATCAGCTGAGGGAAAGGATGATGACGAAAAGATGTTCATGCACTTTAAACCATGGATGGGTGTGGCTGCAAACCTTCGAGGGAAGAAGGATGAACTGTTCCACTCGGACGAACACGAAAGAAGTATGAAAAATTGCTTGAAGCGTGGGGTGATGAACCCACGGATTGTGGATTTCGATTTCTGGACCTATTGAGCATAAATCTGCGAGAGAAATTTGAAAAACTGCAACTTTATCGGTTACGCACGGTGTGACATGGCACATTCTGAATTAACGGCGTATTTCTACTCCAATCTCGGTTTCATTGATGCAAAACGGCTTTACTTTCAGCGTGAGGGATAAAGAGTATGTCGTTGATAAGGACATTTTGGCTGATGTACTTGGTGTAGAAAGAGGGGCTTTCCAATCAATCGGTGTGTGTCCGTAAGCCATGCTACTCTTGAACTAGCAAGGGACGAGAATTGCAAAAAGGTCGACTCTCCTACTCGAATGAATGCAACAAATACTTTGCTGCACAAGATTGTGATCAACTGCCGAGACCCAAATCGACATCTAAGACAGATGTATCAATTTAAAGCTAAGTTGATGTTTACCATCAAGACTAGTCTAAACTTCTCTTTGCCGCATACCATCATATTTCACATGTACGGATGCATGGCAAAAGACAAAAGGAAAACTTCCTTATCTTGCTCTCATTACTCGTCTCTTCGGACATCTAAACATTCAACCTCCTCATATTCTCACGGTGAAGACTATTGATAAAATGGTCATCGGGTTGAGGATGATTACCAAGATGCGTCGAAAGAGCTTAGCAAAAGTGGAGCAATTCAAGGAAAAGATTCCTATCAAACTCGGACCGAGACTCATCGGCAGCCAAAAGGAAAGGGAAAGAACTTTGTGGTTAGTTCTACCAAGAAGAGAAGGGCAATCATCCCGGAAGATGAAGATGATGAGGATGCTATACCCATCTCTACTCGATTTCTCAATTTGCTGCATCTATTCCAACTATTCCGAACATCAAGTTGTAGAGAAAGAGAAAGAGAAAGAGAAAGAGGAAGAGAAAGAAGAAGAGAAGACGAGAGGAAGAAAGAGAGGAAGAGGAAGAAGGAAAAGAAGAAAAGCGAGATGAACCGAACGAACAAATTCTCCGGCGAAAAAGGAGGATCTACAACGACTGTCCTTTGAGGACACTCCTCGAAAAGAAGAGTTCTTTTCTCCTCCAGGAAGACATGGAAACGAGGGGAGATAAAGAAAGAGAACACACACCTCTTCTGCTGACTTTTAGAGAATAGGATGCACAAACGGTGTTAGTCAATCACCTCCTCGATGCGAGGATATTCATGCTTGCACGTTTCAAGGAGAGGCATCATCTCCACACACACCGAACTTCCCGCTGACATTCATACGGCTTGACTCCACCATCGGACCGAGCTGAAACAAGCACTCGGAGCGACAACTCCTCGAGATTTTCAAAGGCTGCTTGAGCTCATCTTGGAACTTAAAGGTCAAATTTATGCCATGGGATATGAATTTTAGAACTTGCAGAATGAAAATCATGCAATGTTCATCACTTTGCATGATCGCTTAAAGATGTTGGCGTCGGTTCGGGATACTTGCAAAGGGCACTACTCTCACCCAAGTACAGGAAGATTTGAGGAAGTTGGAAGACACTTTGTCAAGTCTATGGAGGACTTTCAACTTGTTCGCATTTCTCGAGCTCCATGATTTTTTTTTTATGCTGACAAAAATGGGGAGAAAACTTTGTAGATTTTCGAAGATTTTCTGTTTTCAAAACAAACCAAATCTTATCTTTTTATATTTTTGCTATCTTGACTTTGACTTGAGTTTTTTTAACGTGTGCAGTTTTTTGAATGTGTGCTCACTATGGCAATACTTTAAGCTTCGTAAATTAGATAGTACTGTCGTTTATGACTAATGAGGTTTCGGTGAATGCGGATACGTGTACGAGGGAAAGTACGTACAGGATATACGTGTACGGGATAACTTCTACTATCTTATTTAAATCTTTTATGATGCTTGCTTAAAAGTTGTATTGCGGGCGATAATATTCAAATCTGCGGGAAAGTTTTGTCACCATCAAAAAGGGGGAGATTGTTGGATGAAATCTCTTAAAGTATTTTGAAGTTGACAAAACATTTTTATCAATCTAGTCCGAAGACTTACGAGACTCTATTGACAAAGTCACGAAGATCAAAGTCGAAGCTAGCAAGATTCAAGACTTATATTTCAAAGTCTACTCACATGGACAGTTTCCGGGGGACGTTTATTCGATCTTATATGATCTTTATTCTAACGACTAGTGGATATCTTTCTACTGGATTCAGCACTAAACGATCTTACTTTCATATGGAATATGTTTAGATTCTCTAAAGATTTCGCAACTTATATTTGGAAGGATCTACTTACTGAAACCGAGATCCTGATTGTATGGGCGAGCAGGATTGATGGGCTATCAACACTTACCTTAAAGAGCTCGAGATCTCTTTAATTGATTCTGTCCAACGGGTTGATTGGAAGAACTTCTTTGGAAGGTGCCAACGGTATTGAAGGCATAAAGAAGTATATAAGAGAGATGCTCTAGTTGTTGAAGGGTGCGGATAGAAGAATTCCAAAGTCTGAATCTCCTTTTTCTATTTTGCGATATCATTCTTCGAGCAATATTTGTAATCAAAAGAGAGATCATATTGTAGTGAGACCTTGAGGAAGTGTAGTAGAGTTTTCTACACTGTGGGACTCAAGAGCGTGAGACTGTAATCACACTTTTGATTCTTAGTGAAATCCAGCCGGAAGGGTTGTCCGTGCGGGAGAGTGGACGTAGGCTTGATCTAAGTCGAACCACTATAAATCTGGAGTCTTGATTCTCTATCCCTAATCCTTTATATCGTTAACTATTTTCATTTGCTACAATTGTTGGTTTTATGTTACTTATATCTCATTCGGTATAATTTATTAAAATCGCTTTAAACACCTATTCACCCCCCTCTAGGTGCTAATTCTAGTCCTAACACTTTTCAGATGATCGGTTTTTCTTTATGGATCCATTCCCGAATTGTGTCTTCAGTAATTGAGTCCATCCTAGAGAAGATGGAGAAAATGCTTACCATCGGCTTCATCATGCAATGCCGTTGTTTTTTTTTTCCTCCCATGAGGTCGCTCTTTATGCCTTTTTTGTTTGATCGATGCGCATAATCCAAACGAGTACTCCATCGTTTAAATTGAAAAGTGATTAGGCAGTG